>JAKJHU010002144.1:0-48239 GCA_022316685.1 Progne subis subis | reverse complement strand
GTCTGTCTCTGCGTGGGTGGGCTACGTTTCGTGACTCACGTACCTGAGTGAGATTCCTCGGCCACGTGCTCCCCGAGTGGTTCTTCCAGCTTTTTGGGAACCTTTTGTGGCTTCAAGCCCCAGTTCGGGCGCCAGTTGTATCCTTCCCCACGAGACTAGACGGCGCCAAAGGTAAAAGGAGAGTCTTGACTCTCTGACTTCGGGTTGGATATTTCTGCTTTTATTCTTATGTCCTGCTCAGCTTTGAGACCCTTCCGACGGAAAGCTGATGCCAGAGAGCGCTGGCCCCTCCCTTGCCGTGGCTTTTTCCCCCAGGGCAGGGCCCATAGGCAAGACCCAGAGGCATCACCCAAACAGTGTTCAGTGGGAGGAAACAGGATTAGGTTACATCTCAATGACGGGGATGGGCACTGCTGGGCAGGGACAGATAGAAAAGACATTACAAATATAAACCAAATTAATGCATTACAACAAATAACATAGATGTCAACTGCTTATTGGATAATTGAGACTTAAATAGCCTTGAATAGGCACCATTTTAGCTCACTTTCTCCACTTGTTAGAGAGAGCTCACATCTCGTGTGTTTGTAATAGGATAAGGATAAAAATTTCAGAGTGAGACTTCAAAAAGAATGTCTTCTGAGTTTTATTCACCCTGATCTTGGAGCAGGAAAGAGCCAGGCAATCCCACAGGGAAAGCCACTTGCCACCCTTTACTTCCAACACTGCAGACACTGTGTGAGACACTAGCACAGTCATTTTCTGGCCCAAGGTGAACTTGCGTGCTTCTTGGATGTTCAGCACCACAGCTGCCACAGCTCTAAGGCAACCTGGCTGTCCTTTGGCTGCTGCATCCAGCTGCTTAGAAAAGTAAGCAACTGCCCTTCGATATGGGCCCAGGCCCTGTGCCAGTATTCCCAGGGCAATCCCCTGTTTCTCATGGGAAAAGAGAAAGAATGGTTTACTCACGTCTGGAAGTTCCAGAGCTGGAGCTGACATGAGAGCTTCCTTTAGCTGTTCAAAGGCCCGCATGGCTTCCTTTGTCCACTGGAGGTCTTTGTTTCAGTTTGCAGTGAGCGCATACAGAGGTTTCACAAACAGTCTGTAATTGTAGATCCATAATTGCATCACCCCATCATTCCCAAAAAGGTTCTCCGTTCCTTTATTGTCTGGGGTTTCAGGGTTTGGCATATTAGCTCTGTGTGCTCTTTTCCAAAGTCTGTTGTCCAGCACTGACCTCATAACCCAGGAAATCACCTTCTTCTGCTTTACCACTTGAGCCTTTTTCTTTCATACTCTGTACCCCTAAAGCCCCAGGAAATTTAAAAGGCTTACTGTCCAGGCCACACACCCCTCTTCTGTGGAGTAGCTATTAGGATGTCATCTACATACTGCAACAATTTCCCTTCTCCTGGTGCTGCTTCCCAGGATTCTAAGTGTTTTGCAAGTTGTTCTCTGAACAAGGTGGGTGAATTTTTGAACCTCTGCAGAAGCACTGTCACATGTGAGCTGAGTTTTCCCATTCAAATGCAAAAATTTTCTGTCTGGCTTCATGGAGAGGGAAGCAAAAGAAGGCATCCTTTAAATCTAGAATGGTAAACCAAGTTAACTCTGGTGTTAAACACATTAACAAAGTGTATGGCTTTGCCACTATGGGGTAAAGATCCTCAGTCATCTTGTTGACAGCTCGTAAATCCTGTACAACTTGATACGGACCCATCAAGTTTTTGGAGAGGTAGCAGTTTTGAAATCAGACTGACATGCCTTTAGCAACCCCAGCTGTAAGGAGTTTTCAATTATCAGCTTAATTCTTTCCCTATTCTCTTTCCCAGGGAGATACTCTTTGATTCTAACTAGTTGTTTCCCACCCCTAAGATTGAATTATACTGGGGGTTCATTTTTTCCTCTCCTTGGTGTATTGGAAGCCCATACTCTTGGCCACCTATTTTTGATCATTTACCTACAAAGTAATTTCCACAATCTTAAATAAATGGTTGCTTATAATTTTTCTTATAAATCTCTCCTTAGGAGTGACTCAGGGGAGTTAGGCATGGATAAAAACTTACGGATGCCCCATTGTTTTCCATATTTATATTTTAATGGCTTACAAAAATGTGCTATTTTAGATTGGCCTGTTACCCCCTTGTCCTAGGGTGACTTTATGATGCTTGTATCCTCAGTTGTCAGTTCTGATTGTGTTGGATATTGTGTTCTGTGCTTTTAAGCCTGGTTCCGAGAGCGAAGCAGGGAGATAGAGAAGGGCCAAGTTTGTCTTCAGAAACTGCACTCACTCCTCTGCATTCTGGCTCCTGGACTGTGTTCATCTGAAGCACTGACAGACAGAGGGACAGAGATCTCCTGTGCTTTCAGTTAGTTTTAGCTAGCTTTAGAGGCAGAGAAGTTCCCTGGATGTTTTTTTTCCTTTTTCTTGGGACTGTTTAAACCTGCTCTGGGCTGAAAACCCCAGAAGAGCACCAGGAGCTCAGCACCTTCACCCCACCCGGGCCCCAGGACAGCATTTTCCAGCATCAGAGGGACTGATAAGAGACAGAATGAGCTGAGCTACAACTCACAGCAAGGACTTTCCTCAATTTTGCCTCTCTCTTCAGAGTGGTGAGAGGTTTTATTGTTTTCATATTATTAATTTTTTATGCTTGTAGGCACTTTGTTAAATAAATAGGTTTTTTCCTCTTTTCTCTAAGGAGATTTTTTCCTTGACCAATTGAGGCTGGGGCCGTTTGGGTTTGCTTCCCAGAGGGACCCTATTTGGAGGTTTCCTCCCAAATTTGCCCTAAACCAGGACTATAACATAGTCATTCCCCACTGGCAGTAAAGCTTTATTTAAAACTGAGTATGTTGGTCTCGTAGCCACCATGAGTTTCACCTTCTCTGCCTCTTTTCCCAGTTTAATTTTATAACCAGTGGATCTGCAGGGGTGGAATCCCCCAGTTTCAGGTTCTAAATGTGACTTTCCACACACAAACTATAAGATCTCGGGTTCCAAATCCACTTGCCTAAGGTGTTGTTCTTGCCACAGCCAAGTACATACACTCTGTTGCCTTGCAAAAAAATAATACCAACACCTTGTACAAATCTTACACTATATTAACACCCACACGGGATGCCACTCTCTCAAAAAGTTAATTGTCCTGGAATTTCCACAAAAACAATGTATCCAATTCCTCTCTCTTGGAAGATCCAGATCCTCTACTGCAGGTTGCTCCCAATCCAAGGCTACCAGCCTTCCTGCAGAGGTCTTATACACCCCTTCTAATAAACCTGTTTGTTTGTTTTGTGTTTATACCCAGCAATATGTTTGATTCACATACTCCCACAAGTCAAGTCCAAACCACTGAGGGAGAAGAGTTCTCTCCACTCATCTAGCCGCAGTTAAAAACACCCAATAAACACTCAGTAATCACCACACACTCAGGCACAGCACGCTCAGACACTGCACACTCTCCTGTGCTCCCATCTCTGTATTCCCACGCTTTGCCTGTCTCTGGCCGTTCCGGTCGCCCAGGGAAGGAAACGCAGATCGGGGCTCTGCACTCACTCTGTGTCTGCTGGCACATCTCACTCACACAATCAAATGTTCAAACTTAGCAATCACACAAATACAGGAACAGTAACTCAATTGCAGTTATAGTGGTTGTCACAAGAGAGGAGTGTTTCCACAAAAATAAATACAGCTATTGCAAAAACTCCAAAAATTCCTTTCAAAAGGCACTACATCAAAACCACATATCCCACACAGCATATATCACTGGCTTTTCATCCCACATAAATCACCTTACATAAATCATCTTACAGAAAGCCTTTTTCCAGTCACTAATTAATAGAATCTTACAACAAACACAATTTATACAGGATATTTATGGTATAGCAACCAAGTAAAAAATAATACTTATAATATCTTGGTTTCTGCTCAGATTACCCTACCTGCCAGTGGCCACCCAGTGTGGTCAGCAGAAATCCCCTTTTTCCATATTTCCAAAATTACTGTACCAGATGTCTCTGACAAATACTTAACCTTGTGCAGACATCTCCAGCTTATTGGTTTACCTTGAGTGCCCTCCCTTAAAAGTCAATTAAATATACCTTCTCTGACACGTGTAAGGGCTTTGTTTGCCCCTGCGGGAGCGGCCAGGGAGCAGAGTTCCTCCTGGAAAAGAGCTGGGGTGCGCCTTGGAGTGTCCATCCACACGGGAGCTTCTGCAGCCAGACAAAGAAGTCCCTTGGTGGTCAACAAGTGAAGGGTAGAACAGGAACTTTACAATGAGAAAATTCTAAAGCAGGTATGTTTTATTTCCAGCTGGGACACATGGGGGGACATTTCCTCCAAACCATGCTTGCTCTGGTGACTTTCTCTCACTTATTTATCTTTGAGGTATTATGCATTTGAAGTATATGCATTAAATTTCACAATACACCTATACATATTCATTACCTAGCTCTGCCTAGCCTTGCTTCATATTACAATTAGCTAGAAGTTGTTTCTGCAGCTGCAGAGTCCTCTCTGGTGGTCGTGGGTTGGCATCTTCTGATGAAGTAACTAGTCTTCCTCTCAATGTCCTCTTCTTGACCCCTCCTTCTGGGCAGGCACAGGAGGGATTTGGCTAGTTCCCATGTCAGTTGGTCCTGGCCAAACCATCAGCCTGGTTCTTGCTGTCTCCCAAGACACCAAGTTCTGCTTTATTGATTTTTGACAAATACCAAAATCCTGCTTTGCTAAGTTTCAACATTTTGTCTCTTACCTATTGGACTTGGACCTAATAACTACCAAGCAATCAAGTTTATTAGCTAATCTTCTATGTGTTCTCAGTACAACCTGGTTTTTTACTTCTACAAAATCACCAAAAGCTGCTGCTAAAAACTTGCATTTTCATATCCATTAACATCCCCCATATCAAGTGCACACAATGCTGGAGGCACCCCAGAGAGAGCTTTGCCATGGGGCTCACCCTGAATGTGCTGCTGGGCTGGGCTGGGCTGGGCTGGGCTGGGGTTAGGGCAGGGGAGGTGGGCAGAGCTGGACAGAAGCTGGGCGAGACTGGGAAATTCCCAGGAGATAAACCCCACCCATGTCAGCTGAGCTGTGTGACTCTGCAGGGCCAGGACACATTCCAGCAGGTTTGTGGGGTTGTGCCAGTCCCCTGGCAGGGATCTCACACAGGCAGGTGCAGCGCTGAGGAGGTTGGTCTGTGGCCTTGGTGGCATGGCCAGTCTGAGAAGGTGCCCCAGGGCTTTGACCATCACTCCAGCGTCTTCCAGCAGCCTCTTTCAGACCTGGGAACTCACCCTAGTTTATTGGTCTACTTTTTCTGTGGTTAT
The DNA here is from genome assembly GCA_022316685.1 of Progne subis subis. Lineage (NCBI taxonomy): Eukaryota > Metazoa > Chordata > Aves > Passeriformes > Hirundinidae > Progne > Progne subis. The sequence continues at coordinate 42,905 of JAKJHU010002144.1, read as the reverse complement.
CTTCTTCCTCCTGATGATTTCAGCCACCCTGTCCCAGGCTCCCTCCTCACCCAGCCCTTGGCAGACCCCAGGGCAGGGCTCTCTGTGAACCCTGCCATGGGATGTGGGTGTTGGAACTGGACACTGAGGTCTGGTGTGGACACTCTGGTGGGGAACATTTGCCCACCCAAAACACATCCTGTGCTGTGCCGTGTCCGATGAGGGGAATGTGGGGCCTGTGCTGGGCAGGGGGGCTGTGCTGCCTCAGGGACAAATGACAGGGATGAGCCACAACACAATGACCAGGAGGTGAAAATGAGGACAAGCTAAAGAGGAAGAATTCAAAAATCTGTCCTGAACGTGTATCCATGTGTTTAGGAAAGCCAAAGCTCAGCTGGAGCTGATGGAGGCTAAAGGCAACATCCAAAGCAAAGTCAATTCAGTCGCTGTGTTTGCAGTAAATCCCTGCAAAAGGAACATGTCAACCTGCTGCTAACTGAGGGCAGGAGGGGCAAATCTAGGATCATGGAATGGCCTGGGTTGGAATCCTAAAGATCATCCCGTTCTAATCTCCTGCCATGGGCAGGGACATCTTCCACTGGACCAGATTGCTCCATGCAACCTGGCCTTGAACACCTCTAGAGGTGGGGAGTCTGCAGCCTCTCTGGGTGACCTGTGCCAAGGAATCACCACCCTCATAGGGAAGAATTTCTTCCCAATATCTCATCTAAACCTGCCCTCCATCTCCTCATGGCCATTCCCTCTCATCCTATCGCTCCAGGCCTTTGTCCAAAGTCCCTCTGCAGCTCTCTCAAAGCCCCTTTAGGTGCTGGAATGGGCTCTAATGTCTCCCTGGAGCCTTCTTGTGCCCAGGCTGAACAGCTGCAGCTCTCTCAGCCTGGCTCCAGAGCAGAGGTGTTCCAGCCCTGCAAACGTCCATTGTGACAACTGCAGGGCTTCCTGTAAACAAGGGTGCATTGTCACACTGTGGAATCAAGGAGACCCTTGTGACACTGGGGTGCCCCATGGAAACAAGGGGCCATTGTGACACTTTGGGGCCTCAAGGAACCAAGGGGCCATTATGACACTTCAGGGGCTCATGAAAGCAAGGGAATCCTTGTGGCACTGTGGAATCTTGTATAACCAAAGGTCAGTGTGGCACTGCAGGGCCTCTTGGAAGTGAGGATCCATTGTAACACTGCTACTAAAAATGAGGGAAAAAAAAAAAAAAAAAAGAAAAAAAAAAAGAAACTGCTTAACACCAAGGGATCAGGAAAAAGCAGCATTCTTTATTCAGCCAGATGGACAAGGGGGAATTGCTCCTTCCAAAGGTGTGCATGCTGAGTACAGGAAAGTTCCTGCTTACAGACTGCATTTTACAAACATATTCAGTGATTGTAACAGAATAAGCATATATAGATAATAATTCCCCTGAAATCATTAACTAATTTTCTCTCCCCTTCACAGAGGTGTTCTTCAATCCAGGGGGCCTCTTTGGTGGTCCCTGGTGGTTGGTGATGCCACAGTCACACCTGACAGCCTGGTGGACTGTTAGAAGTTGGCACAACTGGAGCTGGTCACTCTCCAATTCTCCTTCTTACACAATGGGCATTGTGCAGTTCCATGGGCCAGAGGGTTTTGAAAAACAAGCATTGTGTGTGCTCAGCAGGTGGAGATGGTTTTACATTTGTCAACGTCTGCCTGTTTCAGGTATGTGAAGTTTCTCTTCCATCCAAGCCTTCCTAAGCCTCACATCAGTGTCTGCTGGAATTCAATCTCCCTCCCCATCCCGCAGCAGCCCTGCCTTTCCCTCCTCCAGCCTTGGTCTGCAGCACAGCCATGGAGGCTCTTTGGGCTCTGGACTTTTCCTGCAGCCACCAAGGGCAGCTGAGCTCTGCCCTTCCCACAGTCAGCCCTGCCCAGCCCAGGCAATGCCCAGCAATTCCCTGTGTGTGCCTGGCCTTGCTGTCAGCCCGGCAGTGGCTGCGTGGCCCCTTTGTGCCGCTCTGGCCCAGCCACGGTGCCACAGCCCCTGTGCAGGTGCAGGGCAGGACAGGAGCATTGCGGGTGGGAACGGCCCCCGTGCCGTGGTGCCCACAGCAGCCTTGGGGCTCTGTGCCCCATGGCCTCCCTGCTGGGCAGCCTCTGCCAGCTCCTGCACAGCCCGTGGCACCTGTGGGGCTGCACAGACAGCCCTGCCCCGGGCTCTGCCGGGCTCTGGGCCAGCAGAGAGGCCGGGCAGGGCTGGCCATGGCCGGGAACAGGCCCTGAGCCCCGCAGGAGGATGGAGCTGGGCCACAGCCAAACTGCCCCGCAAACCTGGGCTGAGCAGCCAGGGCTGGCAATGGCTGGGGACAGAGGCTGGCACTGACAAATGTCCTGGGCCCCCTCCCTGCTCTGTCCATGCCACCAAGGGCACAGAGCAGCCTCCTCGCTGGGGCACTTGCCTGTTTTCAATGCCTTCCACAGGCACTGGCCCTGTCCCACAAGGCCTGGGCTGAGTCCTGCCCCTGCACGCTCACACAGGCTGAGATGGACACTGATGGTTTCTGTGGCAGGCTCTCTCAGCCCAGCCCAGCTCCCTCCAAGCTCTGCCAGCTGCCCTGAGCTCTCGGCAGCACCAAGGGCCTCTCCCCAGCACAGCCCAGCTGGCTCTGGCCCCAAAGCTCTGCTCAGGGCAGGCTGCTCTGGGCAGGGGCCCCACGGCCTCAGCCCCTCGCAAGGGCACAGCAGCAGCTGCAGCTCAGAGAGGGCTCAGCCCCAGCCATGGGGGAAGGTGCCTGGCCAAGGGAAAAGGAGGCTCCCTGTGTGCCCTGCTCTCCTCTCCAGGACATCCTGAGAGCTCTGCAGCCCCTGCTGCCATCCCATCTGCCCAGGCCAGCACAACACCCCTGGCCTTGTGGCCCTCAGGAGCTGTTCCTGCTCCAGGCCCAGGGCCCATCCCAAAGCTGGGGCAGCCAGAAAGCTGTGCCCATTTCTGTTCATTCCTGACATGATAAGAATAGATCCTCAGCTACTAAGAAATTGTGGGTGAATTTTATGTTTTCAGAGGCCTCTTCTTCCTTGAGTTCTTCAATTGAGAAATTTGTTGACAAAGGCTCATTAACATTTGTTCAAATACGCAAACAAGAGAAGCCCATGGGAGTAACTCAACTCTTCAAATCTTCTGTGGGTAATTAGACTGATTTCAGAAGTGTATTCAAAGTGAATATACTATATTTAAAACAATGAAGAAATAGTTGTTTTGTCCTGTTTAGGTTTCTTTTCCTGTTTACAGATTGATATCAGCAATCTCCAGTTGATATTGATCCCCAGCACCTCCTAGTTCAGTCTGAATAGATCTGAAAATTAAGACCCTTCATGGCTGACAATCAATCACACTTTGTCCCTACCCCCACCCCACCATTTCCCTCATCCAGTCCCTGGGACTCACAGCAGCTGAGGACAGTTTCTCTTCATTGCAAACAAACAAAAGTTGAGCATGATGCTATTTCATACCCATCACAATTCTTCCCTCAGCTTTCTGTGCAATGTCCCAGCCGTATCCTCCATCCCTCATCCACCACCCACAAGGAAATTCTCTGCAACACCAGTTTTCAACAAAGATGGTAGATAGATATGAACAATCAAGGTGTTGTATCAGGATGCTCTGCATGGACTGCAGGTCAAAACAGCTCCAACAGAGCTGTATGCAAAGCTGCCAGTCATGGATGAAGAAGGGAGTCAGGCGGCTTTTCATGTTGAGGAAATGCTGAAACCAGCCTGATTCATTTTATCTCTTCCTCTCCTGGCTGAAGCTCCTCTCTTGCCTCTTCCATCCATTGTCTTTTTTCTCCCACCAGGCCCCTGGTGAAGAGCCTGGCTCTGTGCTCTCCATCACCTCCTCGGTGGCACTGCCAGGCTGGCATGAGGAGCCCCTCAGCCTTCCCTGCTCTGGGCTGGACAAGCCCAGCTCCCTCAGCCTCTGCTCAGAGCCAAAGGGCTCCAGCCCCACCTTGGGGCCCTTTCCTAACCCTGCTGCAGCTGCCAGACATCTTTCCTGCCCTGGGGAACCCAAGCCAGGCCACAGTAACCTGGATCACGCACGTCCTTGATGTCCTGGTCACACAGCCCAGCCCCTTGTCCCCGTGTCAGGCTCTGGGCATTGATGTGTGGAAGATCCTCTTCTCCATCCACTACTGAAGGTCCTTGCCATGCTATAATGGCCCCTTGGTTCCAGTGGGTCCCCAAAGTGTCAGAAGAGTCTCCATTGTTCCATGAGGCCCCACAATGTCACTGTGGTCCCCTTGGTTCCACGGGGCTCCACAGTGTAACAATGATTCTTGATTCCATGAGGTTCCTCAGTCACAATGGGCTCCTTGGATCCTCAGTGTCACAAGGTCTCATGGTTCCATGTGGCCACACTGTGTCACAGTGGCTCATGGTTCCATGGGCCACACACATTAATAATGCACCCTTGGTTCCATGAGGTTCTGTACTATACCATGGTCACCTTGGTTCTGTGAGGCTCCGCAGTGTCACAATGGTCCCATGGTTCCACGAGGCCTTGCTGTGTCAGAAATGGCTCCTTGGTTCCAAGAGGTTTCTCATTGTCACAGTGGTCCCCTTGGAACTGCAGTATCAGAGGGGACCATTGCTTCAATGTGGCCCCAAAGTACCAAAATGGATTTTAGTCCCATGAGGTTCTGCTGTGTCCAAATGGACCCTTTGTTCCATGAGTTTGCACAGTGTCACAGGAGACTCCTTGGTTCTGTGAGGCCCTGCCATCACCATCAAATATCTGAAATATCAGAATAAGACAACGCTAATTTGCTCTTTAGGAGGGTATCCTTGATTTGGGCCTCAGATCTAGTGAAGGGCAACTCCTAACCTTACATGAACATGTAATTCTACCAGTGTGTTTTTTATATACAGTCACTCAATGTGTATTTATAGTTACACATTTCCATAAAACCCAGTTGAACTTCCCAGATTCACTCCTTGATTTTTTCTACCACTGTATTCTTGAGCCAGATGTCTTATTTTTGTCTTCCAACCATCCTCACATGAAAAGCGGCCCCTTTATGTGACTGGTTTCTCAGCTAAAACTTCACAGGCAGGGTAGAAATGGAATTACCCTTTTGGTATCAAGCCCAAAGCTTGGCAGAGGCAGGCAGGACACAGAGCTGTCAGCAAAGGAAGGGGCCAGTGAGGTGGGGCAGCCGGGGGATGACGACAGCCTGCAGGGACAGAGGCCCAGGGCATGGACACCGTAGGACAGCCTGGGCTGGAGAGGGCACAGGGATAGGCAGCAGCTGAAAGGCCCTGACACAGCCAACTCCTGCAGCACTTGGGCCATGGCTGCTGGCCCTGGGCCTGAGCCATGAGCAGGAGACAAGTGACCCTGGCAGGCCTGGGGCCTCATTGCCTCCTTGTCTCTGCTCAGCAGCCTGGCAGGGGCTGCCCCATGGTGCTGCCCTTGGCATTGCACATCCCCACATCCCAGTGTCCCGGGAAGAGCCCTGAGCACTGAGGGAGAGACAGGATCTGCCTTGGCAGGGGCTGGGGCTCAGGCCTTGTTCCTTTGCATTCCTGAAACACATGCAGGTTTGCTGAGCATCAGAGACACCTTTGCCTTGTTTGTCCCACCTGTCATCATTGCCTGCAGTGTTCTGCTCTAACTGGAACTTGGGGAAACTTTCCTCACTCAGGTTGCTCTGTGGGACCCATTAAAACTTTAGGAAACTTCAATGTTTCAATTTAACTTTGAGTCCTTGAGAAGTTTTTTGAACATACTCACAGGGACAAAGTTGAATGTAAACAACAATAAATCCATAAGTGGCTCATTAAAGGTCTTGTGCTGTGTCTGTGCTGCTGAGCTGGGCCGGGCTCCTGGCAACCAAGAAAAGTTTCAAAAATACATTTCTCCTGAGGAGAAATCCTCCTGCAGATGCGTCAATTGTGTTATTTGAAATGTAGACTCAGAGTGAAAGTTTACACTGGCAAAACTACCTTTTCTGTTCCTTTCTCAGTAGTTTTTAACTCTCTCTTCTTTGTTTGTTTTGGTTTAATTTTGTTCTTAACAGTATAGAACATCATTCTCTTACATGGGATATTAGCTTTTGTCCTTATGCCTACTGGTATCTATGCCTATGGAACTTATGCCTATGGAATCTTAACTTTTGAATACAATATGTATGTTTCACCAGGAAATAAACACATTGAACTGAATAATAAAACTCTTCTGTCTCTAGTTCCCACTGCTCCTTTAGTAAATTCTCTTGCTCCTTTTTCAGTTTTTGTGGCTTTTGTCTTCTGCAATTTCAGTTCTGTTGGCTGAAGCAACATCTCTGCTTGATTTTACACTCCTTCTTGTATAGTTCTATTCAACGCTTTCCCTCGTACAGTTCCAAGCTCATTTCCATGACGTTTCTTCTCTTTGAGTTTGGTCACCTCCATTTTTTTTGCGTTAGCTGCTCACTCCAAGCTTTTCTTACATTCCTTTTGTTCCGCTCCAACTCCACCTTCTCAAAGCTCTGCTGCCACTTCTAGCTACTCATTGCTGCTGTGAACACTGGCAGGTGCTGCCCCAGGATCCCACAAACTGCGGCCATACCTTGGGGCCAGTGTCTCATAAGTTATTCAGACTCTTCGGCTTTCAGTTCTGCCTACATTGCTTTCAAGCTCTCAGGTCCACCTGGCTACAATTCATCTGGATTTTTAGGCTCTCAGCTCTCCCTATTTCGCTCTCAGACTCTCTTCGCCTGCTCTGATCTTCATGCTCTTGACCCACCTGGCTCAGCCCAGCTGGACTCCACCGTCTCACTGTCTCACTGGTCTGTAGTCATCTGCCAGGATCATGTCAGGGTCACCATTCATTGTTGCCCAGTCCTCATAAGAGGCACCAGTTGACAGTGGAGTCACAACTGACACAGGTGTCAGTCTCATATTATCTAAAAACTCTTATACCTTTCTCTCTGCTGCCTACCCACAGGCAGCTCCACACAGCCTTCTCACTCCTCTCTTCCCCGTGCAGGACTGGCTAACTCTTTCCTGTCCCTTGAATGAGCACCAGACCCTCTCTGTCCCTCACCACACCTGCTTGACCCTTCTTCCTCACAGCACAGCCTGCAGACTCCATCTGACTCTTGCCCAGCTCACCCACTGTGTTATAATACTCACTCTCACTGGACATAGCTGGGATCTATTAAGGGCAAGGCTGTTCCCACTCTTGGGAATTAGTACAGCTGCAATTTATCAGGGTGAGATTGCCTTCAGCACTATCTCTATTCTCTTTACAATCTGTCCTCCCACACCAAGGAGAATCTATGTACAGTACAGAACCTCATGGAACCAAGGGGCCATTGTGGCACAGCAAGGCCTTGTGGAACCAAAGTGACCACGGTGACACTACGGAACCTCATGGAACTACGGGTCCATGGTGACACAGCAGGGCTGCAGAACCAAGGAGTCCATTGTGACACTACAGAACCTCATGGGATCACGGTGTCCATGTTACACCACTGAACCTCATGGAACAAAGGGACCATGGTGACACTGTGGAACCAAGGAGACTGTTGCTGGCAGTACGAAAGCTCATGGAACCAAAAGTCCATTGTGACATTGTGGAGCCCCATGGAACCATGGAGACCATTAGGACACTTCAGGACCCACTGGAACCAAGGAGCCATTGTTCCACTGCAGGGCCTTGTATAACCAAGGCGTCACTCTAACAGAGAAGGGCCTCATGGAATCAAGGGGATCATAGTTACACTGTGGGGATCCATGAGACCACAAGGACATTCTGACTCTGGAGCCAACGATACCATTGGTATACAACGGTTCCTCATGGAACCAAGGAGGCCATTGTGACCCAGCAGGGAACCCACTGAGACTATGATGACACTTCAAGTCTTTGTGACACCAAAGGGCCATTGTGGAACTGCAGGGCCTCATGGAACCAATGAGACCATTGTGACATTGCACAGCCTCATGGCAGCAAGGGGCCATTGTGACACTCTGGGGGCTTGTGACACTGGTCCACCATGGAACCAAGGAGATCATTGTGACACTGCAGAGCTCCATGGAACTAAGAGCTCATGTAACAGTGAGGGGCCCAATGGAATCAGGGCGCCAATCAATACATCAGGGCTTCATGAATCCAAGGTGCCATTGTGATACTGTGGAACCAAAAGAGACCATTGTAACACTTCAGGGCCTCATGGAATTGTGGAAACCATTATGACACTCTGAGGCTTGTTTTACATGGCCTGGTTTCTGGTAGCAGGAGAGGCCACAGAGGTGGCTTCTGTGAGAAGCTACTGGAATCTTCCACCATGCAGAGTAGAGCAAATCTCTGATTGCTCTGAAGATGGACATGCTGCTGGCCCAATTAAAGAAGTTAGTCGCACCTCTGTGATGGCATATTTAAGGAAGAAAATCAAAACAGCACATGCACAGTTGTTTCCAGGGGTTGCCCAGGGACAGCCCAGCATGGCCCGCAGCGACCCGCAGCCACCACCATTTTGGTGTGGCCCACAATGAGCCTTGCCTGCCTGGCCGCCCCTAGCTAGCCATGGCACGGGCAGGAGGGCAGGGACAGTGATGGCAGCTTCTCCATCTCGGTGCCCCACATGAAGAAAGGCATTAAATAGCACAAATGCCGTGGCAGCCGCATGGCCAATAGTGAAAAATGAAGAGTGGTTTTTCCAGCATGGAAATTACACAAAATCAACCACTTGGCACTACAAGATGCTGCAAGAATCTTTGAATTAGTGGAGCTTGTTGGCAATGGTACCTACAGGCAGCAATTCTTCTTTTAGATGGAGAAGAGGATGAAGTTGAGACATATAAGAAAAAACATGGCAGCACCAAGGTGAGTGGAAAAGGAGGGGAAGGAGGTGCTCTAAGAGTTGGAGCTGAAATTTCTCTGCAAACCGTGGTGAGGACCATTGTGAAACAAACTGTCCCTCTGTAACCCATGAAGTCCTTGGGATATGCAGAGATCCACTCGCAGCCTGTGGGAAAAGCGCTCATGCTGGAGCAGGGAGATGCCAGAGGAAAACTGTGATCCAGTGAGAGACCTGAACAGAGAGAGAGGGCCCTTGCTCCTAGAAATAAAGAAAGAGGACCTTTTCTGCCAAACTAGAGCAGCCTATCCTTAAAAGACTGCACCCCATGAAGAAGTGTCCCACGCCACAACAGCATTGGAAAGACTGGCCGTGGCAGGGACTCATGACATAGCAGAAGAAAACTCCTCTCCCTGAGCAAAGAGAAAGATATCTCCTGACAAACTGATAAAACCCTACTCCTTGTCTCCCTGCACTATTGGTGGCAAAGAGGAGGGGTCTCAGGGACCAAAATTATCTCACTTAGAAAATCTTGATTTGCAGGTTACCTCAGAGAAAATTCAAAAACCTTCTCAGCAAGTGAAGCTTTTGGGAATTTGGTGGAAGGGAGCTATGACATGTATTTCACCGGATACCCTAACCTCTTTAGATCAGATTAAAATGCCTGAATCCAGGAAAGATCTACAACAAGCTCTAGGACTATTAGTGTTCTGGAGAAAACACATTCCAGATTTCTCAATAATTGCCAGGCCCCTTTATGACTTACTGAGGAAAGGGGTTAAATGGGATTGGACCCCTGCTCAGGAAGGAGCAATGCACTTGCTGATTTTTGAAGTAACAGCTCATCAAGCCCAGGGCCCTATTCACCCTACAGCCCTGTGGTGGTGCAGAACAGTTTTATTAGGTTTTTTATAAGAAGTTTATGTTATAGTTCATTTCACTGTATCCCCAATTCTGTATCCCTTTTGTGTTTGTTTGTATAATAAGGTGTTTTGTGTCAGTCCTCCCACTCCTCACCTGACTTGTAACATCCCCTCTGCCCCAATCGCCCCCTCTCTGGGGCAGCCTGTCTATCACTCCAGGGGTCCCTCCCGGATTTCGAAATCTCAGGGAGAGGGCTTCAGGTGATAGGTCCCCTGGCAGAAATTCCTTTAGCTCTGGATTTTAGTGGTCCAGGGCTTGGGGGTGGGCACACCTTGTTACCTCCTGAATCCCCTGATTTGTTGTCTTGTTGGAACCCCCCTGGAACCCCTCCCCCGCTTATAAGGTGACGGAGAGACTCTCTCACTCTCTCAGCTCCTCAGTTCTTCAGCTCTGCTCTCTCTGGCTCGCTGGCCTCACTGGACTGAGGTCGGACCAGCTGCGGACTTCCCGCAGCTGGGCCTGAATAAACATCTTTTAACCTGCCAAGCTGAGAGCCAATCTTTTCTTACTGCCACTGCTGTCAAGATACTACTTGGTCCAGCTGAGAAGCCGAGCCAGCAGGTAATAGCCTGCGTGCCCCCCGGACTGGGAACATCTGTGGTTGTGCTGACCACAGCTAGCCAGAGGTCATCTCCTGCCCAGAGCAGGGACGGAACCAGACACACAGACCCTTTCCAGGAGGAATGGGGATTTGCCTCCTCAGGGCTATCCGTACACATATGGCAGCATGGTCCTGAGGGTCCGATGAGATCTGCTGGTTTTTATTCCCATAGTTTCAAAGATGCTGAAAAAAGATATACTACCTGGGAAAAAGGATTGTTTTGTGGTTAGCTTAGCTCTCATAGAAGTGGAGAAGGTTGCACAACAACAACCAATTGTCTTGAGAGGCCCTTCTGAAGTTTTTAAAACAGCCACTACTGGGACCCCCCACCTGACGGGGTGGCCCAGGGGGCCTCAGTAAGAAAGTGGTATGCTCAGATTGAACATTACTGTAACATCTTCTCAATAACTGAAGAAGCTGTGAAAGCTGTGAATGATAAATGGGCAGTAAATGGGTGCCACAAAATCACTGCTTTTTGCCCTACACCTCCAAGCATAAGTCCCTCACCACAGGGACCTGATGATCCTAAGAATCCTGCCCATTACCCTGGACAACCTGCTCTGGTGGACCCCCCTACTGTAGGGGCAGTAGCCCTAGTGCTGAAAATCCCTCTGAATAATTATGCATGTATAGCCTTTGATGCCCTAGGGAAAGAGCATCAGATAAATTACATGGTGGACAATTCCATCATTCTAATTTTCTGCCTCTTAGTGGCAGATTTTGTTGTGTTTGCTTTCATGGAGAACTCCCAGGGACATTAAAGATCATCTGAACCATGATAAGACTAGTGATACTTTTCTGTATCCTAGCACAACCCCATGGCCTTCGGAATGGCCTTGGTCCCAAGCTTTTGTTCACTCTACCGGATCCATAGGAAATGTGAAAGATTTAAACTTATCAACTCTTGTTATGCATGAAAATCAGATATACACTAGGCAGGAATGGGAAAACCAAAAAACCTGGCAGCTTCCAGGGACAGTGGGGGAAAAAATCAGTATAGGGTGCCGAATGATTAATGGAACCACCTATAGTAAGGCAATCTTAATCAGTGTTCAGACAAACCAAACATATAAGCACAAAGAGGTCTGCACACATCCAAGCGTACAGGACTGTTGGAACAATTTCACACTGCCGCCAACCATAGAAGTAGTTTGTCTTTGGGCCAAAAAATACTGAAGGGCTTTTCTTTCAAGTTTAAAATAAATATCACAGCCCAATCTACTACAGCTCATACCACCACCACTCCAACCCAACCCCGGTTACACTTGTCTCTCGACGTTAAGAGAAATTAACCAGTGTTATGGGAACAGGATGAGGAATTCTAAATACTATTAATGAATAAATTGGCTGCCACAACTAGAGACTTGACTAAATTACAACAACCACTACAGTCGTCCTTATTGGCTTTGGGAACACATGAGTGGTTGTTATCAAACGTATTACCAAATTGGGAAAAGGTAAATATAAAAGATCATAAATTGATAATTGATGTACTCAATGCTACACAAAACAATGTTTCTTTGGCCCTCAGCTGTATCCAAGCTCAATTGTGGATGCAGTCCGTTGCTGCCTCTATTATAAGAGAAGGTGAAGAAGGCACTTTCCCTACTGAAATTCGGAAAATAATTTGGGACAATGCCACTGACTTTGAAAGAGAATTCCAATCCTGGTGGAACTTAGAAAATTTTACTTACAACCCCATTACAAACACGGCTACAGCTTTTGTGTTAACCATACGAAATATTTCAGTACATTTGATATTCCCTATCATTGCATTAGGATTGAATCATGGTGGAGCTATTCTCTGTCCTTCTGAGCATAGGGAATGGGCCCGTCAAATTGGTGAGAAATGGCAAACTGTTAACTTAGAATCCTGTATTGTCCGAGAACAACAAGGGTTTATCTGTGAAAGTAATGCAATTATAGCCCAAGATATTTGTCTGGATACAGAGCAAAATATCTGTCATTTTGAAATTCATCCCAACGAGGCCCCTGGAACAGTCCTTATATATATAGGCAATGGCTGTGCATGCTTTAGAACTATTTGTGATATGGTATTTGTAGAAAACATAGTAGTAGACACTAAAAATCATTCAAACTTCTGTGCTTGCAATTTTACTAAAATTACAGGATGTGATTTTTCGTATAAAGCTCCAGTTACTACTCATTACCTTTTGCAAGCGAATTACACATTAATTCACAAACTATCACCTACTCCTATTGGAATGAACCTTACTTTGGTAAAGCAATTGTTGCTTCACCAGGACTTAATAGAAATTTTGGAAAAATCAAGAAAGACAGACAGAAAACCCTGATAACTGTTCATCATAATGTGAAAGAAATACATCATGTTATAGAAAGGGTGAGAAAAGATGTCGAGCACAAATGGTGGGATACTCTTTGCGGGTGGTCACCTACTGCCACAAGTGCCTTGAACAAATTGTGTCATCTTATAATTGTCCTTTTGATTTTAGTTTTTAATTTGTTTTCTTTTTTTTTGCAATCTTATTCATTATGAATTGGAGAATGATGAAACGGTTAACACAGTTGACGTCCATAATTAATGCTCATAACCTGGCAGATATCCTCTCCCCTATGGACATCCCCAAGACTATTGACACAAGGAGATTATAAAATTTGAATGTATATTTTGAAATTATTTCCTTTTGTAATCTTCTGAAAATTACTTTGATTTTTTGTGATTTGTTATGAAAGAATTATTTTAATTAATACTGATTGTTTTTATTGTTTTGATTAATTGTGATTTGTTTGATAATCTGAATTAATATTATTGTTTCCTTTTCTACTTTTCCTTTTCCTTCTTTTTCTCCCTCTCCCCCTCTACATACTACCTCTGTTTCTCGGGATATACTACCAATGTTGACGAGTCCTGAAGACTTTGCAATGCCACTACAGAACCCTGCTGAAGAAGATCTCTTGAAGACAATCGTGAGTCACGGGGTGATGTAAGAGTCTGTCTGAAGTTCCCCTCATTTGCCTCACGATCGTCATAAGGACCCCGAGGACCCCACTGCAGTTCTGGCCTGCTCGAGGTGGATGCTTGCCAATCGTCTGTAGGCGCATTTTCCTGTGTCACCACACCACGCTACACGGGCTTTGAGCAGTGTAATGGTAGTTCTGTACCTGAAGATTGCACCTGCTTCACGGTCCCTGCTTCACGACAATAGCCCAGGAATTTCCCCACCTCCTGTCCAAGGGAACTTTCTGGGGTAACTTTGGTGGTCCCCCACAGAAAATCCTTCATCTGCTTCGCAACCACCATGACAGACAGAGATCAAAACCCCCTTCCAAGGACTGAGATTGAGACCCCTATATGAAGCCCCTCTCAAGGACTGAGACATCAAACCCCGACAACCCCAATACAGGGGGCTGGGGCTGACTCAACCAAAGCGAGATGTTTGCCTGGAGGTGTGATCGTTGGACCAAGGAGACAATGGCTCTCGCTTACTGCTAAGAACATGAACTACCTGTTCCCCCTTGGGAGCTTCAACACATTTACCTGCTCCCCCGTGACTGAGGACTATAATAAAAAACCCTTAGTTAACCAGGGATTCGGAGAGAGTCTCTCCCGGACGTGACAGGCGGACCCATCGACCAGACCACGAGGACTCCGTCTCCACATTTGGTAGCTATATCCCCCCTTTCCTCGATCTCTCTCTCTCTCATTCTTAATCCCTCTATCGTATTTACTATGGTCAATCAATAAAAGGTGCATTTGTTTTAATGCTGAAATCCCCTCTGTGTTGTGTTTTGCACTCTGAGATCAGTAAACGAACCATCACGACCCCCGCTTGTACGAACGGATCGTGACAGGTGTCCCAGCTCCCTCTGCCCCAGGGAGCTCTGGGCAGGGCAGGCTGGGAATGAGCCGACTCTCCCTGACTTTGGGAAAGGCAGGAACCACTTTGTGTGCCAGGGATCCCTCTGCTCTCAGCACTGTCTCCTGGCTTTCCAGGGTAACATGGGAGTGGAGCTCAGAAAGGTGCAAGTCCAGGGCAGCTGGGAACAGGAGAGAGGGACAGAGCAGCTCCCCTCAGTCTGCACTAAGGCTCAGAAAATCCTCCTGCCTCACTGGACACTCTGTTCTCCCTAGGTGGAGCAGAATCTCTTCTTCTGCCTCCTGCAATCCCCATCCCTTCACCCTGGCAGCTCCTGTGTCTTAGGGGCAGATTATTTGTCTCAAAGTTCAAACACCAGGACTGGCCCCTGCCCTCACTGTTCCCCTCCACTGAATGGGGGTCAGGGCTGACTCCCAGGTGTCCTGCTGCCTGAGGTCTGGCTCCTCACTGATATTGGCCAGCAGCAATCTCCAGCACTAAGATAAAAGAAGATCTGCTAGACATAGACAAAGGGGTGGTATTTATTTGCAGGGAATGGTCTGTGAGAAAGGGCTTTGACACTTCTATGAGAAATCTCCTGTCAAACTTCACTGTCCTTTCCTCCTACAGGTTTGAAACAGCCAGACACAGCAAATGTCCAAACAGCAGCTCCATCAGCCACTTCCTCCTGCTGCCATTGGCACACACGCGGCAGCTGCAGCTCCTGCACTTCTGCCTCTTCCTGGGCATCTCTCTGGCTGCCCTCCTGGCCAACGGCCTCATCATCAGCGCCGTAGCCTGTGGCCACCTCCTGCACACGCCCATGTTCTTCTTCCTGCTCAACTTGGCCCTCACCGACCTGGGCTCCATCCTCACCACTGTCCCCAAAGCCATGCACAATTCCCTCTGGGACACAAGGAACATCTCCTATGAAGGATGTGCTGCACAGGTCTTTTTATTTGCCTATTTTATATCAGCAGAGTATTCTCTCCTGACCATCATGTGCTACGACCGCTACGTGTCCATCTACAAACCCCTGCACTACGGGACCCTCCTGGGCAGCAGAGCTTGTGCCCACATGGCAGCAGCTGCCTGGGCCAGTGCCTTTCTCAGTGCCTCTGCTGCACACAGCCAATACATTTTCCCTGCCCCTGTGCCATGGCAATGCCCTGGGCCAGTTCTTCTGTGAAATCCCACACATCCTCAAGCTCTCCTGCTCACACTCCAAACTCAGGGAACTTGGGATTGTTACGGTTGGTGTCTCTTTATCTTTTGGGTGTTTTGTGTTCATTGTTTTCTCCTATGTGCAGATCTTCAGGGCCGTGCTGAGGATCCCCTCTGAGTAGGGACGGCACAAAGCCTTTTCCACCTGCCTCCCTCACCTGGCTGTGCTCTCCCTGTTTGTCAGCACTGGCTTTTTTGCCTACCTGAAGCCCCACTCCATTTCCTCCCCATCTCTGGATCTGGCACTGTCAGTTTCTGTACTCAGTGGTGCCTCCAGCCCTGAACCCCCCTCATTTACAGACTGAGGAACCAGGAGCTCAAGGCTGCAGTGTGGAGACTGATGACTGGACGTTTTCAGAACATTAAACTCCTGGCCAGATTCTATCCATCTCTTGTAATAAAGATCATCTTCAATTTTTATTGCTGGTTTGTTTGTGAGGTTTTCCTTTCTTTGGTTTAGTTGTCAATATTGGCCACAGAGAAAGGTGTTTGTCAGCTTTCTCCTTTTGTTTCTTTCCATCTTGACTGTGACCCACAGACTGGGTCAATGAGGAGCTGTGTTCTCAGTGGCTTTAAATGAACTAAAGGATATCCCAGCAAAGTTTTCTGCAGAGATCGCTCTTTTTTCCCCTTCTCTGGAGCTGCAGCAGCAATGTCTGTGTGCAGAGCTGGGGCTGATCAGTGCTGGCACAGCAGCTGTGCCCAGCAGCAGCAGCACTTGGTGTTGCCAGTGCTGCTCCCGTGCCCCTGCCCCGCTGCCCTCCTGGCCCTGCTTGCTGCTGTAGGGCCTGAGTGCTCTCGGGGCCGGGCACAGTGCTGGGGGTGGCAGTGCCGGGGCTGCAGCAGGGACAGGCCATGGGCACTGCTGGGGCAGCGCTGACGCCTCAGGGCAGGGCCTAGGGGCTCCAGGCTCCTTGCCCAGGCTCTCTCCAGCACACGCCCAGGCCAATGCTCAGCAGAGAAAAAGCCCCGTGAGCAGCCCCAGGGTGGCCGTGGGCAGGCTGTGGGCAAACAGCATGGCTGGGGCTCTGCAAGGTCCCTGGGGGAGAGGGGAAGGAGCAGTAGAGCAGGGGCTGATCCATCCCACTGCACTGGACACCCCAGGGAAGTGTCCCAGACCATCCTCACACACCTGCCAACAACATCCCCCCTCTGCAGCCTGGCCTCTCCCCCAGCTCACAGAGGTGCCACATCCTCGCAGGCACAGACACAGCAGCACTGGCTCAGGAGCCCCTCTTTGCACTGCACAGAGCAGAGGGAGCATCCCCATGGGTTGGTGTGGGGAGAAGAATCTGAGTGAGCACAAATGCCTTCAGCCCCTGGGGCCAGGAAGTCTGGTCTGGTGAAAGTCAGAGATTATTAAAATTCAATGATTTTATGGTCACTATACCCAAAAACAGCTTCTGACCCTCACTGCTCTCCCACCAAGCCCTTCTCTGAACAGCAGGAGACAGAGCTTTCCTTGGAGAGGCAAGAGAAGTAACCTTCATAAAGGGGAAGGTTGTGCCAGCTTGGAAGGTTCAGGCTGGAGGTGAGCAAAAAGAAAAGTCCCTGCCAGGGTAGAATTTTGGTGCTCGAGGTGTCCCAGCGTGAGCCTGGGCCATGCCCTGGCTCTGTGTGCCAGGAGCCGGCAGCGCTGGGTGCAGGGAGCCCAGGGAGGGCACAGAAATGCTGGGCTGAGAAATGCTGGGGGGCACAGCGAGATGGGCGTGTGCAGCCGGCCAGGGCACAGGAGCAGCACGCACAGGGGGCACAGCCTGCAGGAGAGATGGCCAAGGGCTGGGCAGGGCTGGCAGGGCCACAGGCACCCAGGCCTTAGTCCCCTGGGCTCTGGCAGCACCTCTGGAGGCCCCACAGAAGGAACTTTCCTTCCAGGGGCTGCATTTTGCTTCTGCCTCGCCCCTCCCTGAGGAGCCTGGCAGGGCTTGCAGCTTTCTGACATTTGTCCTTGCTGCCCCTGCCATCCCCCTGCCCCACAAACAGCCCCGAGCCACCCGTGAGGGACAGGCCCTGCTGTGCCAGGCCTGGCCTCAGGGCTTGGCCTTTCTGCTTCCTCCAGCCAGCCCAGGCCTTGCTCAGCATTGCAGTTCCCTGCTCACAGCCTTTGGCTCCCTGCAATCCTGGCCTCAAGGATCTGCTCTCACCAGTGCCTGGGGAGCCTTTGGCACTCCCTGCCCTCACTGGGGCCCAGCGATGCTCCAAGGGACTTGGAGTTTTACTTCTGCCTCCTTGAGCAGCTTCTTCAACCTTCTCTCAGTGCCTGAGGCTCCTGGACTCAGCCCCAAATCCATTTGATTAAAACACAGAACACCCTGAGGAGCTCTTTGTCTTCCTTCAATTGTCTTCAAGTCTCTAGGGCTTGTGCAGATGATTGGAGTCAGTTTGGAGTTCTATTAAGGAGGGAGATTTCAAAGTGCATCTCTCTTTTTTTTTTTTTTTTTTTTTTTTTTTTAATCATGTGAGGTTTTTTAAAATAATAATTTCTGAGAAGAGGTGACAAAATCAGTCTCCAAGTGATCTTGATGCTGAATGTCTCTTTAGGAGGTCTGGGCATGGTAAAGAATGAGCCCCTTGCAAGCTGACCCTCTTTGGAGAACCTGCTCCTTACTCCCAACCTCACTATGTCTGACATTGCGCACCTGGGATTAAACTGCTAAAACATTACCAAAAAAACCAAAAACAAAACCAAAAAAGCATTTTTCTTTACAATAAAAATCTAATTAAATAATAAAATAAATTGCATCTTTCTTATTTGTAATAATAAAATTCTATCTTTCTATATACCTAATTTTATATTTATGTTAAAAACTTATACATTTTAAGCAACCAATATTTTTTAGTAATTTGTTTTTAGTAACACAATGCCCTTCAATAATTAATTGACTGCTATTTGCTGTTGATTTCTCCCTGTTTATGCTAACTTGTCCTAATTTTAGTCCTTTTCTCATATTTTTAGCGTTTTCTCAGACAGGGTAAAAGGGGCCTCTTTGAGGTCCATGGAGACATTTCTGGGGCGCATTTGGGGCAGTTTTGCATCTGGGGAGGGAATTTGGAGAGACTTGAGGGTCTGAAGGACTCTTGGGAAGCCGGGCGGGCACTTGGAGGGGCACTTAGGGATTCAGTCGGACAATTCGGGGTCCAGGGGAGCACTTGGGGGTCCAGGGGGGCACTTGGGGGTCAGGGAGGGGAATCTGGGGGCCCTTCCGTGCTCCGGGTGGGCACTTGGGGGCTCTGAGGGAATCTCTCTGGGGCGCGGGGGATGATGGGAGTTGTAGGCGCGGGTAAAACACGGTTCAATTGGGCCGCGGAGCATCACGGGAGTTCTGGGCACAGCTCCAATGGTTTTCCCTGGGGCGCGGGCATGACGGGAGATGAAGTCACGGCTGGAATAGCGCTCTAAGTGATCAGCGGAGCATCCTGGGAGCTGTAGTCACGGAAGTGGCTCTAATGGGGCTTTCGGGGGTCCGGGAAGGCACTTGGGGGTCACTTTTGCGTCCGAGCCGCGACTGGAGGTCCTCGAGGGGAAACGTATATGGTTCGGAAGCACTTAGGGGGAGCTGTAACCGGGCTCTTTAGGGCGCGGGGCACGGCAGGATTTATAAGCGCAGCACTGTGTTTGGAGTAGTTCTGATGCCGCGGGGGATGATAGGAGATGAATTCCCAGAAGTGGCCAGAAACGGGCATCGATGGGGTTGGGAGCGTTCAGGGGGTTTAGGGATGCTTTGGAGGGTCCTGAATGGGCGCGGAGGAGGCATTTAGTCACCCTGCAGTGTCTGGGGGACACTGATGGGACACATGGGGGGTGGATAACGGGGTGGGGGGGGGGGCGGTGTGTTCTGTGGAGCGCGGGGCATGATGGGCGTTGAAGTCCCGGCTCCGTTGGGGTTCAGTTGGGCCGCGGGGCGTGGTGGGAGTTATAGGCAAACAGAAAAGATGGCGCAGGCAGCAAACCCCACCCTTCTGTCCCGATCCCCAGTGCTGATTGGCTGCGAGCCTCGCAAATCGGAAACGGCAGAGGCGGGAGAAGCTCATTCAATCCCCCCAGTCTCTTCCACTCCAGCCCAGGTTATTCCCAGTACAGCCCAGTACATATACAGTGCCCCTCCAGTCCCACCCAGTACAGCCCATTTCATCCCCAGTAAAGCCAAGTAAACCCCAGTGCCCCTCCAGGCCCTCCAAGTGCAGCCCAGTCCCTTCCCGATACACCTGAGTTCATTCCCATTCCCTTCCAGTTCCCCCCATTATCATCCAAAGTACACCCCAGAGTCCCCTGGATTGTCCACAGTGTTCCCAGTGTCCCAAGTTTGTCCCAGTATCCCCCAGTATCACTCAACAGTACCCCCAGTATGTCTCAGTATGGCCCAGTATCACTCCCAGTATGTCCCAGTATGTCCCCAGTATGTCTCAGTGTACCCCCATAGTCCATCCCAGTCTGCCCAGATTCCCCCTCAGCATTCCCTGTGTTCCCAGGTTGTCCCAGTCCACCCCATTATCACTCCCAGTATGTCCCAGTGTCTCCCACAGCATTCCCAGTGTCCCCCAGTGTGTCCCAGTCCTCCCCAGTGTTTCCAAGGAACCTTGAACTGCTCACGGTTGCCGCGGCACCCAAACCCAGCAGTGGGGTCAGTGCAGTGTCCATGGCCACAGCCCCTTGCAGACCACCTGAGGACAGACCCTGGATCAATATCAATCACAGAATGCTTCAATCACCTCTTCTCTAGAGATAACAGTAATAAAACACACCCTTTATAACAGGAATGTGTATTTCTTAGAAACTCTTTCAAATCTTTCTCCATAACTGTTGTAGAAAACATTCCTAATGATGCACCAGGCCAGAGGGAAATCAAGGCACAGCCATGGTTTGTCAGGACTTGCTTGATCCCAAGGAGCCCCATGGTGCATTTGGTGCTGAGTTCTCAGGGCCTGAGAGGACATTGCACAAACCTTTCCAGCAGTCCAAGTCACAGGAAAAACCCAAAGTGTGTCACAGCATTCATGGGTCCCACTGAGGTCCATCCCCAACACAGGCTCCTCAAGGACTCCTTGGAGGAGAGAATTGGAGGCCATGATTGCCCAAAAACCTCTCAGAGACTCAATGTGGAAAGGAAAACCCAAAGTACCTTAAAACCCTTGAGTATCTCAGAGCATGAATGAGCCCCACTGAGTGTCAATACAAAGCCTCTCTAGGGACTCATTAAATATTTGATAATTGGAGGCCATGACTGCACAAACCTCTCAGGGATTCAGTGTCAAAAAGTAGTACTTGAATGACTCTTGAGCACTTTGAGGCATTAATGAGCCCCACTGAGTGTTGTTACTGACAAAACATCTCCAGGGACTAATTACAGCAGATAATTGGAGGCCATGATTGCACAAACCCCTCAGAGACTCCCAGGCCAAAGCAAAACCCAAAGTCCTTTGGAAAACCTGCAGTTCCTGGGAGCATTCAGGAGCCTCCCAGGGCCATTCGTGCCCAAGGCTCCCCAGGGACTGGTCCCAGCAGATCCCTGAGGCCACTGGGATGTGGGGGGATGCTGAGGGCAGGACAAGGGGGCTGACAGTGCCCAGCGTGCTGGGGCTGTGCCAGGAGGCCCCAGGGCCTCAGGACAAGGTGTCTCCTCACAGCCCTTGGTGGCACAGACCCTGCTGTGCCCCAGGGCACCATGACTTGGCTTCTCCTGGGCACTGCCAGCCCTGCCAGGGCCCTTGGCCATGTCCAGCACAGCTTGTCCTGCGCTGTCCCACAGCTGCTGCTGTGTCCCCTGCAGGCTGCACACTCCCATCTCGCTGCCCCCTGGCTCTGCCCTGCATTTCCCTTTTCTCTTCTCCTCATATCCTGGGATGGAACGTGGGAGAATGGGTCAAAGCTGTACCAGGGACAGTTTAGACTGCAGAGGAGAAAGTGTTTCTTTCCTGCGAGGGTGCTCAAACACTTGCACAGGCTCCCTGGAGAGGTGGTTGATGCCCCAATTGCTGTCAGTGTTGAAGAGACATTTGGACAGTGCCCTTAATGACTGCTTTCACTTTTGGTCAGCCCTGGAGGGTCGGGCACTTGCACCAGACCATCATTCTGCTCTGAACTGCAGATCATTCCCAACGGGCATGGACACCGTAGGACAGCCTGGGCTGGAGAGGGCACAGGGATGGGCAGCAGCTGAAAGGCCCTGACACAGCCAACTCCTGCAGCACTTGGGCCATGGCTGCTGGCCCTGGGCCTGAGCCATGAGCAGGAGACAAGTGACCCTGGCAGGCCTGGGGCCTCATTGCCTCCTTGTCCCTGCTCAGCAGCCTGGCAGGGGCCGCCCCATGGTGCTGCCCTTGGCATTGCACATCCCCACATCCCAGTGTCCTGGGAAGAGCCCTGAGCACTGAGGGAGGGACAGGATCTGCCTTGGCAGGGGCTGGGGCTCAGGCCTTGGCCCTTTGCATTGCTGAAACACATCCAGGTTTGCTGAGCATCAGAGCCACCTTTGCCTTGTTTGTCCCCACCTGTCATCACTGCCTGCAGTGTTCTGCTCTAACTGGAACCTGGAGAAACTTTCCTCAGTTGGAGGAATCAGTTGCTCTGTGGGACCCATTAAAACATGAACAAAGTTTCAAAACTACATTTCTCCTGAGGAGAAATCCTCCTGCAGATGGGACAACTGTGTTATTGAAATGTAGACTCAGAGTGAAAGTTTACAAAGGCAGAACTACCTTTTCTGTTTCTTTCTCAGTAATTGCTAACTTTCTCTTCTTTGTTTGTTTTGGTTTAGTTTTATTCTCAACAGTATAGAACATCATTCTCTTACATGGAATATTAGCTTTTGTCCTTATGCCTACTGATATCTATGCCTATGGAACTTATGCGTATGGAAACTTAATTTTTGAATAAAATATTTATGTTTCACCAGCAAATAAACACATTGAACTGAATAATAAAACTAATCTGTCTCTAGCTCCCACTGCTGCTTTAGTAAATTCTCTTGCTCCTTTTTCAGGTTTTGTTGATTTTGTCTTCTGCAATTTCAGTTCTTCTGTTGGCTGAAGCAACATCTCTGCTTGCTGTTACTCTCCTTCTTGTATAGTTCTTTTCAACACTTTCCCCTCATACAGATCTAAACTCATTTTTATAATGTTTCTTTTCTTTGGGTTTGGTCACCTCCTCTTTTTTTTTTTTTTTTTTTTTTTTTTTTTTTTTTCCTGTTAGTTGGTCACTCCAAGCTTTTCTTACATTCCTTTTGTGCAGCTCTCACTCCACCTTCTCAAAGCTCTGCTGCCACTTCTAGCTACGCATTGCTGCCATGAACACTAGCATGTGCCGCCCCAGTATCCCACAAACTGCGGCCATACCTTGGGGTCAGTGTCTCATAAGTTATTCAGACTCTTGGGCTTTCAGTTCTGCCGACACTGCTTTTAGGCTCTCAGGTCCACCTGGCTGCAACTCATCTGGATTTTTTAAGGCTCTCATGTCTCCCAGTTTTGCTCTCAGACTCTCTTCACCTGCTCTGATCTTCATGCTCTTGACGCACCTGGCTCAGTTCAGCTGGGTTCCACTGTCTCACTGGTCTGTAGTCATCTGCCAGGATCATGTCAGGGGCACCATTCATTGTTGCCCAGTCCTCATAAGAGGCACCAGTTGACAGTGGAGTCACAACTGACACAGGTGTCAATCCTTTATTATCTAAAAACTCTTATACCTTTCTCTCTGTAGCCTACCCACAGGCAGCTCCACACAGCCTTCTGACTCCTCTCTTCCTCTGCAGGACTGGCTAACTCTTTCCTGTCCCTTGCATGAGCACCAGACCCTCTCTGTCCCTCACACACCCATTTGACCCTTCTTCCTCCCAGCACAGCCTGCAGACTCCAACTGACTCTTGACCAGCTCACCCAATGTGTTATAACACTCACTCTCATTGGACATAGCTGGGATCTATTAAGGGCAAGGCTGTTCCCACTCTTGGGAATTAGTACAGCTGCAATTTATCAGGAGTGAGATTGCCTTCAGCACTATCTCTATTCTCTTTACAATCTGTCCTCCCACACCAAGGAGAATCTGTGTACAGTACAGAACCTCATGGAACCAAGGGGCCATTGTGGCACAGCAAGGCCTTGTGGAACCAAAGGGACCATGGTGACACTACGGAACCTCATGGAACTACGGGTCCACGGTGACACAGCAGGGCTGCAGAACCAAGGAGTCCATTCTGACACTGCAGAACCTCATGGGATCACGGTGTCCATGTTACACCACTGAACCTCATGGAACAAAGGGTCCATGGTGACACTGTGGAACCAAGGAGACTGTTGCTGGCAGTACGAAAGCTCATGGAACCAAAAGTCCATTGTGACATTTTGGGACCTCATGGAACCATGGTGACCATTAGGACACTTCAGGACCCACTGGAAACTAAGTGGCCATTGTGACCCTGCAGGTCCTTGTATAACCAAGGGGTCATTGTAGCACACAGGGCCTCATGGAATCAAGGGGATCATAGTGACACTGTGGGGCTCCATGAGACCGTGGGGACATTCTGACTCTGGAGCCAAGGATACCATTGGTACACAACGGTTCCACATGGAACCAAGGAGACCATTGTGATCCAGTGGGGGATTCCGCTGAGCCTATGATGACATTTCAAGGCCTTTTGACACCAAAGGGCCATTATGGATCTGCAGGGCCTCAGGGAACCAATGAGACCATTGTGACATTGCACGGCCTCATGGCAGCAAGGGGCCATTGTGACACTCTGGGGCTTTGTAAAACTGAGTGGCCACTGTGCCACTGTGTGTCACCATGGAACCAAGGAGATCATTGTGACACTACAGGGCTCCATGGAACTAAGAACTCATGTAACAGTGGAATCAAGGTTTCCATTCCATACATCAGGGCTTCATGAATCCAAGGTGCCATTGTGATACTGTGGAACCAAAAGAGACCATTGTAACACAGCAGGGCCTCATGGAATTCTGGAAACCATTATGACACTCTGAGGCTTGTTTTACATGGCCTGGTTTTTGTCAGCAGGAGAGGCCACAGAGGTGGCTTCTGTGAGAAGCTATTGGAAGCTTCCACCATGCAGAGTAGAGCAAATCTCTGATTGCTCTGAAGATGGACATGCTGCTGGCCCAATTAGAGAAGTTGGTAACACCTCTGTAATGACATATTTAAGGAAGAAAATCAAAATGGCACATGCACAGTTGTTTCCAGGAGTTGCCCAGGGACAGCCCAGCATGGCCCGCAGCGACCCGCAGCTGCCAGCATTTTGGTGTGGCCCACAATGAGCCTTGCCTGCCTGGCCACCCCTAGCTAGCCATGGCATGGGCAGGAGGGCAGGGACAGCGATGGCAGCTTCTCCATTTCGGTGCCCAGCATGAAGAAAAGCATTAAATAGCACAAACACCGCAGCAGCCGCATGGCCAATAGTGAAAAATGAAGAATGGTTTTCAAGCATGGAAATTACACAAAATCAACCACTTGGCACTACAAGATGGTGCAAGAATCTTTGAATTAGTGGAACTTGTTGGCAATGGTACCTACAGGCAGCAATTCCTCTTTTAGATAGAGAAGAGGAGGAAGTGGAGACATGTAAGAGAAAACACGGCAGCACCAAGGTGAGTGGAAAAGGAGGGGAAGGAAATGCTCTAAGAGTTGGAGCTGAAATTTCTCTACAAACAGTGGTGAGGACCATTGTGAAACAAACAGTCCCCCTGTAATCCATGAAGTCCTTGGATATGCAGAGATCCACTCGCAGAGATCCACTTCCCACTGTGGGAAAAGTGCTCATGCTGGAGCAGGGAGATACCAGAGGAAACTGTGATCCAGTGAGAGACCTGAACAGAGAGAGAGGGCCCTTGCTCCTAGAAATAAGAAAGAGGACCTTTCCTGCCAAACTAGAGCAGCCTATCCTTAAAAGACTGCACCCCATGAAGAAGTGTCTCACACCACAACAGAAGTGGAAAGACTGGCCATGGCAGGGACTCACGGCATAGCAGAAGAAAAACTACTCTCCCTGAGTAAACAGAAAAAGATCTTGGGTGACAAACTGAAAAAAAACCCACTCCCTGTCTCCCTGCGCTATTGGTGGCAAAGAGGAGGGTCTGAGGAACAAAAATGATATTTTAAAGGCTTCTTTTACTTCTCATTATCCTCCTCTGACTCTCTTAATAATGAATTTACTTTATACCTTTAAATTTGAACCTATTTTGCCCATAGAATGTTTTTTTTCCCAGTCCTCATCTCAACTCATGAATCCAAACGATGACAGAGGCCTTGTGAATCAAGGGGCTCTGCAGGGCCTTGAGGAACCAAAGAGCCATTGTGACACTGCAGGGCCGAATGGAAGCAACGAGACCATTCTTGGAGTGCCCATGGAACCAAGGGGACATTGTGACACCACAGGGCCTCATAGAGCTGAGGTAACCATTGTGACCTTGCCAGGTCTCATGGAAGGAAGAAGCCATTGTGACACTACAGGTACCCATGGAACAAGGGCCCAGGGTGACACAGACAGGCCTTGTGGAACCACAGGGCCATGGTGATCCTGGGGAGCCCAATAAAAGCAAGGGGCCATTGTGGCTCTCTGTGACCTCATGGAACCAACGGGCCATTGTGTCACAGGGCAGTCCCATGGAACCAAGGAAACCACTGTGACACTGCAAGGCCTCATGGAAGCAAAGGGCCCAATGTGGCACTGTGGACCCAGAGCAGAGCTCCCTTGTCCCAGAAAGTCCCTGGCAATGCAGGGATGAAGGGAACAGGACAGGCTGTGGGGATCAGGGGCAGGGCACAGCCAGGGATTTGGGGCGGTTGTGAGCCCAGGGCAGGAGCCGGCCCTTGGCCTTGGTGAACCTCATCCAATTGTCCTGGGCCCATGGCTCCAGCCTGTCCAGATCCCTCTGCAGAGCTTCCTGCCCTCCAGCACAGCCACACTCCCACCCAGCCTGGGCTCACTGGGAACTGACTGAGGGTGCCCTCGATGTCCTCATCCAGATCATCCATCAAGAGATTTAACTGACCTGGTCCCAGTCCTGAGCCCTGGGGACACCCCTGGATGTGACTCCATTCCTCAGCTGCTCTGAGTCCCAGGGGTTGGAGGAGGGAAATGGTGGGGTGGGGGTAGGGACAAAGTGTGATTGATTGTCAGCCATGAAGGCTCTGGATTTTCAGATCTATTCAGACTGCACTAGGAGGTGCTGGGGATCAATATCAACTGGAGATTGCTGATATCAATCTATAAACAGGAAAAGAAACCTAAACAGGACAAACCAACTATTTCTTCATTGTTTTTAATAATTGTATTTGTTTTTAATCAGAGACATCTTTGCCTTGTTTGTCCCCACCTGTCATCATTGCCTGCAGTGTTCTGCTCTACCTGGAACCTGGGGGACACTTTCTCACTCGCGTCCCTCAGTGGGATCCATTAAAACTTCAAGACATTTGGAGTTTCAAAGTCACTTTGAATTCTTGAAAAATTTTTTAAACACTCTCAGGGACTGACAGCATTGCAAACAACACGAAAGCCCCAAGAGACTCATTAAAGTCCTTGTGCTCTGTCTGTGCTACTGCTCTGGGCTGGTCTCCAGGCACAGAGGCAGCTCCTGACAACCAAGAAGAGCTTCAAAAAGACATTTTTCCTGAGGAGCAGCTCCTCTCCCAGCCCAGCAGGGTTGTGGGCACTGCCTGCAGGTATATGAGAGCAGCGAAGTAGAGAGAAGCTTATTGAAGCTGGAAGGACAATTCTGAGATGATTCAGAGGAATCTTCACAGCTTTTGAAAATTGTGAGTGTCTTCATGGAGAAATCTTCACCACTCCTGTCACAGTAAGTCTCTGGCTGCAGGGATCTCCTCAAGCTGACCCAGGACAGGACTGACATGACTGTAAGGATGGCTCTGCTGCCCTTTCTGCTTTGGGGGAGGATGTGCTCCAGAGCGGGGCTGCCCTGGGCACCGTCAGAGGGACAGGGCAGGACGGCTCCTGATGCCAGGGACGGCTGCGGGGGCTGAAGCTGGGGCTGCAGCCAGGGGTGCCCAGGGCTGTCGTGCAGAGCAGCTCCTGCAGCCCTGAGGGCTCTTGGCCAGGCCAGGGCATCTGCCACCTGCCAGGGCAGCTCTCAGCCTGCCTGGGAGCTCCCATGGACTCTGGGGAGAAGTTGGAAGTGGAAGGAGTGACCCCCACCAGGGCAGATTCCTCCTGCTGTGGAGATGGTGCTGCATGGCCAGGGCTGCTCTCAGCTTTCTCATAAAGGAAAGGCAAAGGGGCTCTCAGGGTTGTCTGTGTCACTGAGACTCCTGCACTGTCACCCTGGGGATCAGCAGATCTGCCTCACAGCTCCCTCAAAAAGTGCCTTCTCACCCTCCTTGACCTACAGACAGCACCAGCAGCACCTTGGCTTGCAGCATCTCTGTTTGTCTGAGCTGCCCTTAAGGCCCTGCTGCCAGGGAGCTGCCCCTGGGCAGTGCCCTGTGCTGGGAGAGGTGTGCAGGGCAGAGCTGAGCCCCCAGGGCTGGGCTGGGCTCTGGGAGTACTGGCAGGGACAAGGTTTGGATAGAGAGAAACAGCTCCCAGGAGGCACAACTTAGGCGGCAGAGAGCCAGACCAACAGTGGATAAATGTTAGTATTTAGCAACACCCAAAAAACCGAAACAAAACAAGACAAAAAAAAAAAAAGAAGAATAGTTTAGGGAAATTTATTTTTATATTGGAGCTTTCAAAAAGGCAATTCAAAATCAAAAGCAATGCTGAAGCTGAGCAAGTGAATCAGCAGCTGAAACCCAAAGACCAAAACAGGAAAGGTTAATGAAATTTCCCCACCAAAAAAGAAGTAGTTTGGAGGGGATTCCAAGAAAAATAGCATGGGATAGATTCAAGGGAATTCTTCCCAGCTTGTCAATGTCCTGTTTCAACAGCCCAAAATGCCCATAGAGAAGAAATGTCCAACAGCAGCTCCATCAGCCACTTCCTCCTGCTGCCATTGGCACACACGCGGCAGCTGCAGCTCCTGCACTTCTGCCTCTTCCTGGGCACTCCCTGGCTGCCCTCCTGGCCAACGGCCTCATCATCAGCGCCGTAGCCTGCGGCCACCTCCTGCACACGCCCATGTTCTTCTTCCTGCTCAACCTGGCCCTCACCGACCTGGGCTCCATCTGCACCACTGTCCCCAAAGCCATGCACGATTCCCTCTGGGACACCAGGACCATCTCCTATGAAGGATGTGCTGCACAGCTGTTTCTGCTGGTATTTTTCATTTCAGCAGAGGTTTCCCTCCTGACCATCATGTGCTACGACCGCTACGTGTCCATCTGCAAACCCCTGCACTACGGGACCCTCCTGGGCAGCAGAGCTTGTGCCCACATGGCAGCAGCTGCCTGGGCCAGTGCCTTTCTCAATGCTCTGCTGCTCACAGCCAATACATTTTCACTGCCTCTGTGCCAGGGCAATGCCCTGGGCCAGTTCTTCTGTGAAGTGCCACAGATCCTCAAGCTCTCCTGCTCACACTCCAAACTCAGGGAACTTGGGATTACTGTGGTTGGTGCTTGTTTAGGTTTTGGTTGCTTTCTGTTCATTGTTTTCTCCTATGTGCAGATCTTCAGGGCTGTGCTGAGGATCCTCTCTGAGCAGGGACGGCACAAAGCCTTTTCTACCTGCCTCCCTCACCTGGCTGTGGTCTCCCTGTTTCTCAGCACTGGCATTTTTGCCTACCTGAAGCCCCCCTCCATCTCCTCCCCATCCCTGGATCTGTCCCTGTCAGTTCTGTACTCGGTGGTGCCTCCAGCCCTGAACCCCCTCATCTATAGCCTGAGGAACCAGGAGCTCAAGGCTGCAGTGTGGACACTGATCACTGGATGTTTTCAGAAACATTAAATTGGTTGTCAATTCCAGAAAATATATTGTAATAAACATCATGTTTAATAGCATTTGTTTGTTTGGTTGTTGGGTTTTTTTCCTTAGTTTTAATTTTCAATGATGTTCACAATGCAAAGTCAGTGTTCGTGTCCTTTCTTGTTTTGTTTCTCTGACCTCTGCTCTGGCCCCAAAGTGTGTCAACGAGAAGCTGTGTTCTTGGTGGCTTTTAAACAAGCAAAAAGGACCTCCTAACAAAGTTTGCACTGGAGACCACGTTTATTCCTTTCTCTGGAGCAGCAGCAGCAATGTCTGTGTGCAGAGCTGGGGCAGATCACTGCTGGCACAGCAGCTGTGCCCAGCAGCAGCAGCACTTGGTGTTGCCAGTGCTGCTCCCGTGCCCCTGCCCCGCTGCCCTCCTGGCCCTGGTGCTGCTGTAGGGCCTGAGTGCTCTCGGGGCCGGCACAGTGCTGGGGGTGGCAGTGCCGGGGCTGCAGCAGGGACAGGCCATGGGCACTGCTGGGGCAGCGCTGACGCCTCAGGCCAGGGCCTGGGGGCTCCAGGCTCCTTGCCCAGGCTCTCTCCAGAACACACCCAGGCCAATGCTCAGCAGAGAAAAGTCCCATGAGCAGCCCCAGGGCGGCTGTGGGCAGGCTGGGGGCAAACAGCATCACACCATGGGAACGTCCCTTGGGGAGCAGGATCATCCTACAAGTGCTGCAGGAATTGTCTGCAGGCTCCTGCAGTGCCTGGTGCTGTTCCCTTGCCAGAGGCACCACAGGCCAGGGGGGCACATCTGGGCTGCTGTGTCTGGCTGTGGGGCTCCCTGTTCTGGGCAGTGAGGAGGGGCTGCAGAGGCTCTGCAGGACTGACAGGATGGGCTTTGGGGCTGTGAGGAGAACCAGAGGGACCTGGGCTGCTGGACCTTCTGAGGAGGAGGCCCAGGGCTCATCCTGCAACAGCTCCAAGGGTGCTTTCAGAGAATCAGAGAATCAGCAAGGTTGGAGAAGGCCTTGTGGATCATCAAGTCCAAACTCTGCCCAAACTTGTGTCCCCTGAGCCTTCTCTTCTCCAGGATAAACAACTCCAGCTCCCTCAGCCGTTCCTCACAGGACTCGTGTTCCAGACCCCCCACCAGCCTTGTTTCCCTTCTCTGGACATGCTCCAGCCCCTCCATGTCCTTCCTAAATTGGGGATCCAGAACTGGACACAGCACTCGAGGTGCTGCCCAACCAGTGCTGAGCACAGGATAAGAATCACTGCCCTGCTCCTGCTGGCCACACCATTCCTGATCCAGGCCAGGTGCCATTGGCCTTCTTGGCCACCTGGGCACACTGCTGGCTCATGTCCAGCCTGCTGTCCATCAGTGCCCCAGGGCCCTTTCTGCCTGAATGCTCTCCAGCCACTCTGTCCCCAGCCTGTAGCACTGCAGAGGTTGTTGTGGCCAAAGTGCAGGACCTGGCCCTTGGTCTTGTTAAACCTCCCTCTGTTGGATTTGGGCCCTGGATCCAGCCTGTCCAGGTCCCTGTGCAGAGCCCTCCTACCCTCCAGCAGATCCACACTCACACCCAGCTTGGTGTCATCTGCAAATTTGCTGATGGTGGACTCAATCCCCTCATGCAGATCATCAATGC
The DNA here is from genome assembly GCA_022316685.1 of Progne subis subis. Classification (NCBI taxonomy): domain Eukaryota; kingdom Metazoa; phylum Chordata; class Aves; order Passeriformes; family Hirundinidae; genus Progne; species Progne subis. The sequence goes on along the minus strand of JAKJHU010002144.1, from coordinate 12,053 downwards.
AGATATTGAAATCCACTCTGGCTGGGTCTGATCCCTCGGCCATCCTGTGGGTGCCCTGTGATGGCACTCAAGGTGATCTGTTCCAGAACCTTGCTGGGCACCGAGGTCAGGCTGACAGGCCTGGAGTTCCCCAGATCCTCCTTCCAGCCCTTCTTGGGGATGGGCTCACATTGGCACCTCCAGTCCTCTGGGACCCTCCCTGCTGAGCCAGGACTGATGAGAAATGATGGAGAGCAGCTTGGTGAGCTCATCCACCAGCTGCCTCATCCCCCTAGGATGGATGCCATCTGGTCCCAGAGACACCTGTGAGCATCTGAGGGGCTCAGCAGGTCAACAGCTGCTTCCTCCTGGATGACAGGGGGGCTGTTCTGCTCCCTGGGCCCATCTACCAGCTCAGGAGAACACTTGTCCTGAGCACAAACCTGTCTGATTGTTGAAAAATGAGACAAACAAGGTGTTAAGCAGCTCAGCCTTTTCCTTACCTCTAGTTACTATATTCCTCACAGCATCCACTAAAAACTAATATTTTCCTTTTCCCACGTTTTGCTATAAGTCTATTTGTGGAAATATTTTACTTTTCAGAAAACTGCCCAGGTTAAATTTTAACTGAATTTTCACCTCTCTGATTTTCTTTCCCCATGACCTAACAACATCCTTAAACATTTCCTGAATTGCCTGACCTTCTATCCGAGGTGTTGCAGCTTTTTTTTCCCCCTTGACTTCCCACAAAAGTACCATGGACGGCCAGGCCCATCGTTTTCCTCACTGGCTCATCTTTTGGTACACCAGGACAGGATGCTCCTCTCCCCTTTAAGATTCCTTTCTTGAAGTGTGTCCATCCTTCCTGGGCTCTCCTATTTTTAAGGGCTGTTTCCCTTATAAAAATCAGTACCGTATTCAGTACTCCCCAAATCTGCATCCTAGAGAGGCCAAAGTCTGCCCTCCATAATTTCAGTGTAGATGTTTTGTTGATGCCTTTCCTTCTTTCCCAGAATTCTGGAAAGTTGATTATTTCATGGTCACAATACCCCAGCAGCCTCAGTCCATCACATCTCCCACCAGCCCTTCTCTGTTTGTGGACAGCATCTGACAGAGCTTCCTTGGCAGTGGGAGTGTTACCACAAATTTGGTAAAATAAAATGCTCCTTAGCACCAATGTAGCATTTAGAAGCAGCATTCTTTTTTTGACTGATGCACAGGGGAAACAGCTCCTCCCAAAGCTGTGCATGCTGAGTACAGGAATGTTTCTGTTTATATTCTGTATTTTGCATTCATATTCATTGATGGTTCTGGACTAAACATACCTATGATAATCATTTCCATGGAATCATTTACATATTTCCCTTCCCTTTTTCCATGCACTCTTCTGTCCTGGGGTCTCTCTGGTGGTCCCTGGTGGTCACAGACCCCAATGTTCCAGTCAGCCTGGCTGAGCTGGCAGGACACTGAGGCTGGTGAATTTCCAGGTCCCCTTCTTACACAATGGGCATTGTGTGGTTCCATGGGCCAGTGGTTTTGGAGAATGAGCATTGTGTTAGCTCACCAGGTGTAGACCATTTATCATCTGGTAACATGAGGTCACAGAGTGGGCTATGACATAGCAGAGTGGGCTATGTGAGGTCATCAAGCAGCCATGACATCATAGGCCATTTCTGTGACATCACAGAGCCATCTGTGACATCACAGGGCAGAGGTCTGACATCATAGAGCTGGCTGTGACATTAACTGGGGGGCTGTGTGAGGTCACTGTGTTGATCATTCCAACCCAGCCCTGGCTCACAGTTTCCCCCATGAATTCCAATGCTGTTCATGCCGAGCAGGGTCCCCTGTCCCCCAGAATCCCCCCAGTGCACCTGGAGCCACAGCCTCCACCAAAGGATGTTCCACAGGATCAACCCCAGAGCCTGACACGGGGACAAGGGGCTGGGCTGTGTGACCAGGACATCAAGGACGTGCATTATCCAGGTCACTCTGGCCTGGGTTGTGTTCCTCAGGGCAGGAAAGATGTCTTGGCAGCTGCAGCAGGGTTAGGGAAGGGCTCCAAGGTGGGGCTGGAGCCCTTTGGCTCTGAGCAGAGGCTGAGGGAGCTGGGCTTGTCCAGCCCTGAGCAGGGAAGGCTGAGGGGCTCCTCATGCCAGCCTGGCAGTGCCACCGAGGAGGTGATGGAGAACACAGAGCCAGGCTCTTCACTGGGGGCCTGGTGGGAGACAAAAGACAATGGGTGGAAGGGGAAGGAGGGGAGCTTCATCAAGGACAGGAGGAAACCTTTGTTCCCATGGGCTCAGCCAGGTGCTGAGGTGCTGCCCCCTCCCTGTCCTTTGGGATTTTCCAATCCAGACCAAATCAAGCCTTGATCCACTTGGTCTGGCCCAGTTTCTGACAGCTTGGGCTGCTGACTTGCTGAGGTCCTTTCCAATTCAGCTCTCTAATGATCCTGGGACAGTGCTGCTCCCTGTTTTACACTGGAGCACAGCAGATGGGACAGGAGCCCTGCAGGGCTGTACAGGACCTGCAGCTTGCGAGGTGCACGAGCACATCTTCATTAGCTGGGTCATTTGAGCACTTCTAAGAAATGTCAAAGTTTTCCCACCAGGAGAGACCAGGAATTTCCTGGAATTGTATGATAGCAGGAGAAGGAATCCTGATGTTCCCCTCTATTTGTGTCACTGGCTGGACTTCTGTTTTTCATGGGGCTGTGCCTTCCCTTGGTTTTGTTGGCTGGCAATAAATGAACATCCCTCTGTGTCTCAGGCAGCTCCTTCTGCAAGGAAAGCAGGTGGGAGTTGGTGCCAAGGAGCTGAAAGCTGCAGCTGCAGCCTGGAGTGGAAGAAAATCAGATTGGCAGAAGGCTGCTCTGAGTCCCTGGGGCTGGAGGAGGGAAATGGTGGGGTGGGGGTAGGGACAAAGTGTGATTGATTGTCAGCCATGAAGGGTCTTGATTTTCACATCTATTCAGACTGCACTAGGAGGTGCTCAGGATCAATATCAACTGGGGTTTGCTGATATCAATCTATAAACAAGAAAAGAAATTAAATAGGACAAAAATCTCTCTTTTTTTTTTTTTTTTTATAAATATAGTATATTTTCTTTGAATACACATCTGAAATGTGTACAATTAACCACAGAAGAATTGAAGACTTGAAATTAAATTATTCCCAGGGGCTTGTCTTGATTAGGGTGTTTTGAAATACTAATGAGCCTTTGGCACTGAATTCCTGAACTGAAGAACTGAAGACTGAGCAAGCCTCTGGAGAACTAAAATTCATCAGGGAACCTCCAAGCTGCTGAGTATCCATCCTCAGCAGAGCAGAGGAATCTATTCTAAGTAGATACTAATAGATTGCTCAGCAGAGCAATCTATTTAAATTGAATACATCCAGGGGTTTCCACCTGATAAAGGACTATAAGCTCATGTGCAGGCACAGGGGCTCCATGGTGGCATCTGAGGGGTCTCTGGGCTCCTGAGGATCTGTTTGGTCACACTCATTCACAGGGGCTCCGAGGTGACATCCCAGGGGTCCTTAATCTTCCTGAGGGTCATGAGGTGACAGACAGTCACAGGGCTGCACAGTGACAACAGAGGTGTCTGTACGCTGCCAAGGAGCCAATTTGTCCCAGGCAGTGGCAGGAGTCCAGTGGTGATATCTCTGTGCTCCTAAAGAACAGTGAGGTCACAGACACTCACAGGGCTCCATGAGGACATCCCAGGAGTGTCCAGGCTGCCAAAGAGCCGGAATGTCACAGACACTCACAGGGGTTCCTGTCATGGACAGAGTGGGAGCTTCAGGCAAAGTTTATTAAAGAATCTCCTGTTGGGTCATGAGGTACAGAAAGGTCCCCCAACACCCCAATCATACCTCCAGGCTCCCCAAAACCCAGGCTTTGTAAACTCCTGTGAGAGGATCCTGGGAGTGACAGGATCCAATCCCAGACCCAAACTTTGTCAAGGATTTCTGTGTAAAGGATTATACAGGTGGAATTGAATGCTTGTACAACTTTGTCCCACAGCATTAAGGATGGCAAACCAGAAGTACTTGTGCACATATAGATATGACTGATTATGATCATGATTAGACAGAAAGGTCTTAATCAGAATTACCTACTCCATAGGGTAGGAGCTGTAACACCTGTTTTAATATAGTGCTCAGGGAAGCAATTTTGAAGCAATTGTATTAAAGCAAAATCAGTCATTAAGTAGAGATGGGTGTCATCCCCCAGACCATGGCAAATCTCTTTACCTCAGCCTCAGACAGTGACCTTGAGGGGTGTCTGCACTCCAGGGAGGAATCTTCATACCCCATCAAGAAGGGAAATGTCAGGAGATGCTGCAGTTAAAATTTGGGGCAGGGCCCTTCTAGCCTAAAGTGCTGCCCTGTCAGTGAGATGTGCCCAGGCTGTGCCAGCTCAGCAGCTCTGCAGAAGCTCTCAGTGGTGTCACTTGGTTTGTTCCTTTTCTCTGGGCAATTTTTCCAGCTCTGCCACAGTTTCAGGTCCCTCTCAGGACGCTGAACTTGGGGATGGAGGAGTCAGGCTGCTTTCAGCATTATTCACCCCAAAAGAAGCATGACCCCCCTTCTTCATTTCCACTGGGGACTTTGCAAACAGAGCCTTGTTGGAGTTGTCTGAGCCCATTGCAGGCAGAGCCTCCTGCTCCAGCAGGAACTGCCTTTCCTGTGCCATGGCCAGGCCAGGTCCCGCTGCAGGAAAAGCCCCAGGCCAGCCCCAACACAGTGAAGGCCTCGGGCACAAGTGCAGAGTGCTGGGAGCTGTGCCAGGAGAGCCTGGGACACCAAAGGCACCTTGGCAGCAGCAGCCTCCCTGCAGGCCATGGCCAGAAGCCTCCCTTGGCAACCTGGCCTGGTGGCCACCACTGCAGAGCTGCTGGGGCAGGGGCTGATTTCTGCCTGGGCTCTGCCCCAGCCCACAGAGTGTGAGCTCAGCCCTGACTCGGGCACAGCCCTTGTGCCTGGGCCCTGCAAAGCCTAAAGGTCACCTGTGCCACCCTGGTGCCCCTCCAACCACTGAAAACCCCTCATCTAGAGCCTGAGGAACCAGGAGCGTGAGGATGCCCAGAGGAATATGACCACTCTGTGCTTATCAGACAAAAATCAAGTGCCTCTTTGTTTCTGCATAGCATGCAGAATGGAACTCATTCCAGGCCCAGACTGCTTTGTGCCATATGTCTTTATTGTTATTCTATTTGGTGTGTTCTATTTTTCCTTTTTTTAATTTTTTTTTTTTTTTTTTTACTTTGGATAAAGTTTGCCATAAAGGGATGCCATTAGTCACAGTATTGCTACATCAGCATCTCCCATGCTTGTGATAAGCAGAGACAGTAAGGAGCCATCATCACTGTGCATTATGTAAAATAAAGTGTCCTGCTCTACCCTGTGTGTCCAAGATGCTTCCTCAGCCCTTCTCTGTCTCTGCAGGGGCAGTGCCTGTGAGCAGAGGTGGAGGGAAGAGACTCCCAGCACAGCAGCACAGCCAGGGACAAATGGCCCTGGCTCTTCCCACATCTGCTCTTCCCAGCTCCAGCCTCTCCTTCCCAGCCCTGCTGTGGCTGTCAGGCCCGAGTGCTCTGGCAGCTTGGTCACTGTGCTGCTGCGTGTCCGTGCTGTGCCACAGGCAGGGACAGGCCATGGGAACTGCTGGGACACAGCTGGGCTCCAGCACAGCAGCTGCAGCAGCAAAGGGATCTCCTGAGGGCAGGGCAGGAAGGCTTTGCTCTCCCTGCAGAGTCCCTCTCAGGAACAGGCCCAAGGAACAGACTCCTGAAGAGGCTCCTTGTGTTCCTTGTTCTCCCAGGGCTCAGTGGGATGAGATCAGGGTCCCAGTGTGGCCTTCAGGGCACTCAGGGCTGGCTCAGGTTCTGCTTGTTGGTGGCCAGGGCCCATCAGATGGGGAATGGTCTGTGCTGAACCTGGCTGGGGCTCTGCAGCTGGTGCCAGGGCTGATGGCAGGGGAAGGTTTTGTCTGGAGGGCCTTGGGAGCTGCCAGGAGAACACAGGGCACCTGCAGGGACCGTGTGTGCCAGGGATCAGCAGGGAGTGGAGCTCCCTGGGCACAGGCCTGGCCAGGGTGGGCTCACCCCGAGATCAAGGACCTGAATGTGTGCTGTGAGCCAGGAGAGCTCTGCAGCCCCAGGGGACACAGCAGGCACAGGGAAAGGAGTCTGGGAACGGGCTTGCTCTGACCCTCAGGGAACTTCCCCAGGAGGATGCAGGGCAGCCCCAAGGCCATGGGGCAGCCCTGGAACAAGGCAGGCACCTCTGAGCAGCCTCCATGGCCCCAGCAGAGCCTGTGTGGCGAGGGGGTCAATGCAGGGAGCAGCATCAGCTGCCTGTGTCTCCCAGCCTGAGCAGCAGAGCCCAGCAGAGGCAGCCCAGGGCCCCGGGCAGCACAGCCCCCGTGCTCTGCAGAGCAGCAGCCCCAGCTCGGGGCTGTGGGCAGCAGGGCAGGGGCCTGCAGCAATGGCTGCTCAGGCCAGCACAGACGTGTTCCCCTGGCAAAGGCTCTGTGGGCAGCTGGCATGTGCCAGGAGCAGAGCAGGAGCCTGTGGCTGTGCAGAGAAGCCCTGACCAGAGGCTGCCCTGTCCCTGGGGCAGCAGGAGCTGCCTGAGGAGCCCCGGGGCCAACTCTGTGCTGCTGTGCTGGGCAGCGGGGCTGGCCCTGGGGCTGCACGAGCTGCCTGAGCTGAGCATGTCCTGAGCATTCCAGACACAGAGTGGCTGTTCCTGACCTCCAGTGCCTCCAGTTCCTGCTGCAGGGCCAGACAGGTCCTGGGCTGCTCTGCAGGGCTGGGGCAGGGAGAGGAAAACAAGGGACCCTGGGTATAAAGAGTCCCCTGCATTTGTCAGAATGATCTCCTTGGTTCCACACATCAGCAGGGGGAAGCTTTCATAGCCAGGGACTAAAGATCCTCTCCCAGCAACCTGGGAATTCCTGCTGGTATGTCCAGCTTTGCAGGCAATGAGGTGGGCAGAAAAACTAGGAGAACTAGGCAAGAAATCAATACTCCATAGTATAAAGTCGCTATAACAGTATTTATTTAGTCAATGCTGAGAGTGATAGGGATAGCTCCACCACAAACTCACTTGTCTGTTCTTCACACAGTACTAGCTTTTATACTTTTTTTTTGTTCTCATTATACTTCCTAACCTTCATATTGTACATATTTTCTAATCACATGATTATGTAAACCCTTGTAGCACATGCAGGGTCTCTGCACGCGGTGCTCGTCACCCTCCTGGTGGTTGTTTTGATGAAGGCTCAGAAAACTTCCTGGGCTTGAACTTATTACCCCTGCTTCCTGCAAATGCTCTATAAGAATTGCCTGCTCAAATAGCCATGGGGTCAGCTGTTGCAGTTACCTTGTGTCATGGTTGGACACTGGCCCAATGCCAGGCACCCACAAGAGTCCTTCACTCATCCTCCCCTGCCACAGCTGGGCAGAGAAGGAAAAAAATATTAACAAACACTTCATGAGTGAGTTAAGAAACAGGAGAAATATTTCATAAACAGAATGGCTCAACTTAAGTTGCAAAGTGAATTTTAATACTAACAGAATCAGAGGAGCATAATGAGAGGCAAATAAACCTTTAAAACACCTTTTTTTCCACTCAGCTCCTCCCTTCTTCCCACGACAGCACAGAGAAAACAGGGCATGAGAGTTTTCTCATTTCATCTAGAGATTTTCTTCTGCTTGCTCTGGGAGAGGAAGTCCTTATCCTCTGAGGCCGTGGGATCCCTCCCACTGGATACAGTTCTCCATGAACTCCCCAGCGTGGTCCACTCTCACGAGCAGCAGCCCTACCGCACCTGCTGCAACGTGAGTCCCTCCCACGGGCACACAGTCCTCCCAAACTGCTGCAGCATGGGGCTCTCCTCCCACGGGGTGCAGTGCTCTAAGGACAAGCTGCTCCAGCCTGGAAGCAGGGCCCCCTCTCTCCACCGGGTCTCCCACTGGATCACAGCCTCATCCAAGCATCCACCCGCTCTGGATGGGCACCTCCCCAGGGACTGTGGGTGGATCTCTGCATCCCCATGGATCCCCATGGGCTTGAGAGTGGATCTCTGCATCCCATGGATCCCCATGGGCTGAGAGTGGATCTCTGCATCCCCATGGATCCCCATGGCTCAGAGTGGATCTCTGCATTACCCATGGATATTTGTGTTGTCCCTGCCGCCAAAAACCAGGCCGTGCCAAACCAATACAGCTTGTTCTGCTAAATTTGCTGATTTCTGAAAAGGGCTTCATTCCCATTCCTTGTTACAAAGGAACTAGTTCTTTCTGCACAGCTACAGCTTTTTGCACACTTCAAGCATTATCTTGTTGCCTCGGCATCAGGGCCCATCCGGCTGAGTCTGACCTGTCCTTTCTCCAAGCTGCAAACAGAACCTGCCCCCAGCCAGTGCCCTGCAAACAGGCAGGATTCTGTAGGGCCAGGGAGAGTGCACACAGATTTGGGGTCTGTGAGTGCTGGCAGGGAGAGATCAGGCACAGGGAAACACCTGCAGGGGGAAAATCTCCAGGAAGCAGAGAGAGTCCCTGTCCCTGAGCCCCATGGCCTCCAGTCCCTGCTGCAGGGCCAGACCTGACTCTGCTGCTCTCTGGGGCTGGGACAGGGGCAGGGAGAGTCTGGACTCTGCAGTGCCAGCCAGAGGAAAACAATGGACCTTTGGTTATACAGGTCCCTGCAGTGTCACAATGGTCTCCATGGTTCCATGAGGCCATGAAGAGTCAAAACGGCTGCTTGAATCTTTGGGGTCTGTAATGGTTTCACATTCACTAAATTTTGGTCTTGGTACTTACTCTTTTTGTGAGAGAGAGACTAGGAGAAAAACAAAGCAGGCTTAACTTTAAAATTAACAAATAGTTTATTAACTTACACTAAAAGAATAGAAAAACAGAAAGTTGGAAAAAAACTAAAGTGGAATGAAACTTCAAAAAAACTTTTCCCTCTCCTTACAAACAGTTCACTTTTTTACAAAACAACATAAAGAGACAAAACTTGTAATTTTCAGTCAGTTTCACTATCTGATAATAGTCTTTCATCAATTCATTAGGGGAAGAGTATCTTTTTGAGTCATGGATCCCACTGACAACTTAGAACAGTTCTCTTGTGGGTTTTAAACTGTCACAAAAACAACCGCCCAGAGAAACCTGCCTTTGTGACCCTTCCAGGAGCAGTTTCCCAAGCTGCTTATGGGTCATGGGTCTTAGACTTTTGCACACTGGGGTGTTACTTTTTAAAGATAAATAACTCCAAAGCAAAGGATTCTTCACTTCAAGGTACAGAGATATCTTCTCACTTATTCACTGGTGCAGGGGCTTCTTATCTTTCTCTTTTCAAGCATCTTATAGGATATTACTTAGTCCATCACAAACACCCTTGCTTAAATTTATACGAAAAACAATCATCTCCCTAAATGCATATCTTTCCCATGATTTACAGGAATGACTTAAATATAGAGTTCATTTCCATGGCTCAAGTAAGAATAGAACCAACTCTTCAACCCTCTGTCTTAATAGTCTTTTCACTCTTGCTACTGACTTCATGCTGTTGTTCTTTATGTTCACTCTGTCCTTCTTTACTCTCTCAGAGAAGGGCCAAGCTCTGGAAGCTTCATGTTGCTAAGAAAGAGTTAAATCTGCTCGGAGTTTTTGTCTTTCACTCTCTGTAGCTTGTATTGTTAGTTGTTCAAGGCTGAGCTGATAAGGAAAAACTCACACAGAAACATTAGAAATTGGAGCACCCGGGCAGTCTAGGAAAAAAACCCAGGCAAGATCACAAACGCTTTCTCAGCCCACCCCTCGGTGTAAATTGGGGTGGCCTTGGCCCAAACAGTGCCCATAGCTCCCATCAGGGGCCCAGCAGAGATTCTTCTCCGCTCTAAGGAAACCTAAAGAAAGCAGCTGTCACAAGACAGCAGCTTCTCCTTCCCCCCCTTCACCCGGGAGACGATGGAATCCGGCCAGGCCTCAGGCCAGCTTCGCCCCCCAAAAAGGGGGGAGCAGCAGGCCCAGCTTGATATTACCTGTCTCTCTCTGGCCAAAGGAAGAAGGAAAAAACCCCACCTACAGGAAATCAAGGAGTTTTATACGGTACTTCCCAAAGTCGCAGCCAACAATTTCAGTGGTCAGAATAGATGTCAATATTCCAACTAACTCTCTGATAGGTCTCTGTCTCTTCCAAAGCAATTCCCAGGTCCTGACCTGGAGAACTATTTTACATTCTTTTATAACTAAAAAACTAAACTGTATTAACACATGACACCTCCTTTTCTTGGAAGTTCTGAAAAGTCAATTTTTCACTGCTTCCCGGGCCCATGAACTTTTCCAATTTGGCCAAGTTATGGTTTGGGGGTATTCTTGGGTTTAGTTTGGAGGAAAAAAATCACAATTTTGAGTCACTTGGATAAAGGTAATCTTTTCAGTTAAATAGTTATGCCAGGCGTCAATTCCCCAATGTATTTTCTAATGTTCCTCCCTTGCTGGTGACCACAGTAAATGGGAGGGGATAGCTAGCTTCCCTTCTGCTGTTACAGCCCATCCCTCCTGGTTATATGTTCTCTCTTGGCTGTTAATTAGTTTTCCGTCTTCTTTATTATATGTTGGCTTACCTTTGGGGAAATCCGACTGTCTGGAATCAAGGCTCCTTCTACTGTTATCTCACCTCTTGCTGCTTCTTTTGCCTCTCTGTCTACCAACTCATTTCCTTTCTCCACTTCTGAGCTCACCTTCTGGTGTGCCTTAATGTGCATGATTGCCACCTTCTCAGGCATCCGGACTGCTTCCAATAGTCACATTATCTCTTCTGCATGTGTGATGTTCTTCCCCTGCAAATTCAACAGTTCCTTTTCCTTTTACTTGGCTCCATGGGCATGTACAAGCCCAAATGCATATCTTGAGTCTATACAGATGTTGATTCTCTTTTTCTTTGCTAATTCCAAGGCACGGGTTAAAACAATTGTCTTGGCCTTTTGTGCAGAGCTACCTGCTGCTAAGGGTCCAAATTCAAGAGCCTTTCTGCAGGTGGTAACAGCATACCCAGCATGTCGCTTTCCACTGACAACGTAAATAACTGCTCCCATCAGTGACCCAGGTTTCTGCATCATCCAAAGCAGTGTCCTTCAAATCTGGGCAGCTAGAGCAAGTGGCTTTGATAGTCTGCAGGCAGTCATGATGTACCGGCTCCCCTTGATTTCCGCTGAGAAAAGAGGTCGGGTTGACAATGTTAGTTACGACTATCTCTGCATTGTCTTGCTCTATCATGATAGCTTGGTATTTCAGGAACTGCTGAAGGGAAATGTGGGAGTCCTAGAAACTTAGAGTTTGGGGTTTTAGTGTATAGTAGTGCATGTGAGTCAAGATGGAGGATTTTGGGTGTTGCCTTTGTCCTTCTTCACCTTCTTCTTCCTTCTTGTTCACGAATCTGGGTAGTTTTCTGTAATTGGGTGAAAGAAATCCGCATTGCGTGTTTTGGGTGATTATAACTGGATTAGGAGCATAAATAATATAGATGTCAACTGTTTATTGGATAATTGGGACTTAAATAGCCTTGAATAGACCCCTTTTTAGATCAGTTTCTCCACTTGTTAGAGAGAGCTCACATCTCGTGTGTTTGTAATACATAAGGATAATAAATTTCAGAGTGAGACTTCAAAACTTCTCCTGAGTTTTATTCACCCTGATCTTGGAGCAGGAAAGAGCCAGGCAATCCCACAGGGAAAGCCACTTGCCACCCTTTACTTCCAACACTGCAGACACTGTGTGAGACACTAGCACAGTCATTTTCTGGCCCAAGGTGAACTTGCGTGCTTCTTGGATGTTCAGCACCACAGCTGCCACAGCTCTAAGGCAACCTGGCTGTTCTTTGGCTGCTGCACCCAGCTGCTTAGAAAAGTAAGCAACTGCCCTTCGATATGGGCCCAGGCCCTGTGCCAGTATTCCCAGGGCAATCCCCTGTTTCTCATGGGAAAAGAGAAAGAATGGTTTACTCACGTCTGGAAGTTCCAGAGCTGGAGCTGACATGAGAGCTTCCTTTAGC
>JAKJHU010002143.1:0-48293 GCA_022316685.1 Progne subis subis | reverse complement strand
GAGCTTCATGTGAGTGTCCAACCTCAACCCCCATCAGAGGACCCACATTGGGCAGAGCCCTGGTGACCCACATTCCCATGATCCATGCTGGGAAGACACCTGTCCCTCTCCGTTCCCCGGGCAATGATGTGAGGTGGGATCAAAGAACATGAGTGTGTGGCCATGGCCCCGTCATTGTATTTGATCCCATCTCAGGTCATTGCCAGGGCAGGAAGGGGACTCTCTCCCTTTTCCCAAGGACAAGGGTGTCCTTTCCCAGCAGGAGAAGTACGTGGCTGGGAAGCGCCAGTCACTGTTGTTGTAGTTGTCCCTATGTATCATTTGTCCTATCCCTTCTGTTATCAATATTGTTTCTGTTCCTCGTGGTTCCTTGTCTTGTTGCTGTTCCCAGTAAATTGTTCTTATCCCAGCCCGGGATCTTTGTCTTTTGTACTTTCCATGGGAGGCTGGAGAGCAGCGGGCAGTGGCAGGGTTTTTTGCAGGAGCACAAAATTGGGGAATCCCATTCCTAAATCCCAGCCCGTGGAAACGAGCATCCCAGCTGGTGCCAGCCCTGGTTGTCCTGGCAGCAGCCTTGGGAGCGGGTCCCTGGCTGGGGGCTGTGGGAACCTCTTCACTCTGGTGCCCAGGGACAGCACTGGAGGGAAGGGCTGGAGCTGAGTCGGGGCAGGTTTAGGTTGGAATGTCAGGAAAAGGCTTTTCCCCCAGAGGCTGCTGGGGCACTGAACAGGCTCCCAGGGAAGGGCCACAGCTCCAGGTCTCTGAGAGCTCCAGCAGCATTTGGACACCGCTGCCAGGCCCAGGCTGGGATTGTTGGGGTGTCCTGTGCAGGGCCAGGAGTTGGACTCGAGGATCCTGATGGGTCCCTCCCAGCTCAGCCAATTCTGTGCTGCTGGGATCCCATAGGTCCTGAGAATGGGACTGCAAATGGTTGCCATGGCAACGGGCTCTGGCTCCAGGCCTGAGCTGGTGTCCATGGAACCACCCCTGGCATGGGATCTGCATGGAGCTGCCAAGGGACCGACCCTAGCAACAGGGGCTGGTGATGATTGTCATGGAAACTGACCATAGCAACAGGGGCTGGTGATGGTTGCCATGGAAACTGAGCATAGCAACGGGGGCTGGTGATGGTTGTCATGGAAACTGAGCATAGCAACGGGGGCTGGTGATGGTTGCCATGGAAACTGACCATAGCAACAGGGGCTGGTGATGGTTTGCCATGGAAACTGACCATAGCAACAGGGGCTGGTGATGGTTGCCATGGAAACTGACCATAACAACAAGGGCTGGTGATGGTTGCCTGCTAAGGAACCAAGCTGTCACAGGCCCTCAGAGGGGTTCCATGGGGACTTTCCAAGAGTCTCCAGGCTGTTCCAGGGCTGGAGTGTCACAGCCAGAGACAGGGGCTCCATGGAGACCTCCCAGGGGTTTCTGGGGATGGATAAGAGCCCTGTGGTCAGAGGCAGTCACAGCCATTCCATGCTGACATCCCAGGAGTCCCCAGGCTGCCAAAGAGCCGGGATGTCCCAGACACTCACAGGGCATGGGCAGAGTGGGAGCTTCAGGCAAAAGCTTTGTTTCTTCATTGGAGAAATTCCTGCTGAGTCATGAGGTGGAGAAATGACACCCAAAAGCCACCATGGATCCCTAAACTCCTCCAGGATGCCTGCATTTAAACATTCCATCTAAGAATGAAGACTGGGATCAGCTGCATCCAATCCTAGCCCCAGATTTTGTCAAAGGTTTATGTGTAAAACATTGGACAGGTGGGATTGAAACCGTATGCAATTTGTCCCGCAGGATTAACAATGGATTACACGAGATATATTTCAATAAATACAGCTATAGTTGATTATGATCAAGATTAGAAGGAAAGGTTTATTTACAGCATAGAGAAAATGAAAGAAAAAGAAATTTACTCCACAGTATAGGAGCTATACCAACTATAAGAATATAGTGCTCTAGGAAGCAATTTTGAAGTAAACAGGGCCTTGCTGGAGCAGTTGAGCCCATTCCAGGCAGATCCCTGTGCTCCAGCAGGAACTGCCTTTCCTGTGCCAGGGCCAGGGCCAGGGCAGATCCCACTGCAGGAAAAGCCCCAGGCCAGCACCAACACAGTGAAGGCCTCGGGCACAAGTGCAGAGCGCTGTGCTGGGAGCTGTGCCAGGGAGAGCCTGAGGCACCAAAGGCACCTTGGCAGCAGCAGCTGCTTCCAGGCCATGGCCAGAAGCCTCCCTTGGCAAGGCGGCCTGGTGGCCACCACTGCAGAGCTGCTGCTCCAGGGCTCATTTCTGGCTGGGCTCTGCCCCAGCCCACAGAGTGTGACCTCAGCCCTGACTCTGTCCCAGCCGCTGTGCCTGAGCCCTGCAAAGCCTAAAGGTCACCTGTGCCAGCCGGGCTCTGTCAGCCCCTGGGGCAGGGCAGGGAAAGGCCAGAGAAGGGGCTGGCTTTGGCTGCTGGATGTGGGCTCCAGCAGAGACAGTGAGGAGTCAAGGGAGTGGATGGAGTCCAGTGAGCAGCCCCTTCTCCCCATGCAATCCTGGAATGGTTTGGACGGGGAGAGCTCTGCAGTGCTCATCTCATCCAAACCCCCGCTGTGAGCAGGGACATCTTTGACCAGATCAGGTTGTTCAGAGCCCTGTCCCAGCTGGAGTTGGATGTTTCCAGGGATGGGGCATTGATCACCTCCCTGGAAACCTGTCCTGCTGTATGACCAACCTCACCATCAAAAATGTCCTCCTTATCTCCCCTTATCTGAACCTCCCTTCCTGTAGTTTAAAACCACCACCCTTTGTCCTGTTGTGAGAGGCCCCACTAAAACCTTTGTCCGCCATTGCATTTCCAATCAGCCGGGTTTCCAAGGCAATTCCATGACAGGTGACCCAGGTGTGGTGTCCCAGGGAGGGCTGCCATGGAGGCAGTGCCCAGCACTGCCCCTTTCTGTCTGGCTGAGCTGGCCTTTGGCCCTGGCAGTGGCGTTTGCTGCTGGTTCCGCGGCGCCTGAGCGGCCAGCGAGGCACAGGGCAGGTGGCCGTGGCACAAGCGCCCAGCAAGGGATCCCCTCTGGCTCTGGGCACTGACACCAGCCCTGAGCAAGGGGCCCAGGGCAGGTTTCCATGGCACCCAACCATCACAGCGGCTCCAGGCCTTGGCTGCCACGGCACCAACCCAAGGAACGGGTCCCTGTGGCCGCTGCCATGGCACCTGAGGGCATCAGCCAGTGTCAGTGCAATTGTACCTGGAACAGCCCCGGCACGGCTTTGTCCTCAGGGGTGCCCTGGCAGCCCAGGACAGCCACAGCTCTGCGTGCAAGTGGCCAGGGAACCTGGCCGCAGAAATGGGTCCTTGGGGTGCTTTCCAAGGAAACTGGAACGGATGGGGGATCCCAAGCCAGCAGTGGGCTCAGGGCAGTGTCCATGGCCACAGCCCCTTGCAATGGCCCGGGGCAGGTTGGGATGATGATCCACCCTCACTCCTGGCCCAGGGCAGGGCTGCAGTGCTCTTGGTGGCACCTTGGGCTTGGCCCACATTTGAGGAGGGTTTCTGTTTTCATTGGGGAAACTCAGGAGTTTTAGATTGTTTCAAAAATAAAGCAAAAAAAAATCCGTCTTTGGCTTAGTGCAGCCAAGTCTCCAAGGAAAGCAGGTCCCAGGTGAGTGAGGAGAGATTGGATGGGGCTGGGTGATGTGGAGCAAGGTTGTCCCCACTGGGTCACACCTCAAGGCACAGCTTCTCTGGGCAGGCCAGACCTCCTTGGGAGACCCTGGTTCAGTATCAACCACAGAATGCTGCAATCACCTCTTGTGTAATGAGAACAGAAATGAAATACTCCCTTGAAAATAGAAATATATATTTTTTAGAAGCTCTTTGAAATATTTCTCCATAACTGCAGCAGGAAAACTTCCTAATGAATGGCACTAGATCAGAGGGAACTCAAGGCACAGCCATGGTTTGTCAGGACTTACTTGATCCATGATGGTGCATTCAGTGCTGAGCCCTGGAACCTCAGGGCCTGAGAAGAGATTGCACCAACCTTTCCAGGAGTGAAAATCAGAAGAAAAACCCAAAGTGTCTCGATGCATCAGTGCGTCCCACAGAGGTCAACCACCAACACAGGCTCCTCATGGACTCCTTGGAGGAGAGATCTAGAGGCCAGGACTGAACAAAAACCTCTCAGAGACTCAGTGAGGGAAGGAAAATCCAAAGTCCCTTCAACACCTTGAGTATCTCCAAGTATTAATGAGCCCCATTGAGTGTCAGTGCAAAACTCTCAAGGGACTCCTTAGAGCAGATAATTGGGGCCATGATTGCACAAACCTCTGAGACTCAGTGTCAAAAAAAAGTTCCTTAATAAACCTTGAGTACCCTGAAGTATTAATGAGCCCCACTGAGTCTTTATACTGACTAAGAATCCCAAGGGACTCATTAAAGTAGATAATTGGTTACATGATTGCACAAATCTCTCACAGAGTCAGTTTTATAAGGGAAACACCAAGTACCTTAAAAGAACTGAATCCCCTTGAAGCATTAATGAGCCCCACTGAGTGTTGTTCCTGACAAAGCCTCTCAAGGGACTCATTAAAGCAGATAATTGGAGGCCATGACTGCACAAACCTCTCAGAAATCCAGGACAAAAGCAAAACCCAACGTCCTTTGAAGAACCTGCAGTCCCTGGGAGCATTCAGGAGCCCCCCAGGGCCATTGCTGACCAAGGCTCCCCAGGGACTCCTTCCAGCAGATCCTTGAAGCCACTGGGATGTGAGGGGGATGCTGAGGGCAGCACAAGGGGCTGACAGTGCCCAGCCTTGCTGGGGCTGTGCCAGGAGGCCCCAGGGCCTCAGGACAAGGTGTCTCCTCACAGCCCTTGGTCCGCCAGTCCGAGGGGGCTTCGTGGAGCTCGACCCGCTGGGAGGTCTGGGGAGGGGACTGGGGGTTACTGGGAGGGACTGGGATGGACTGGGATGGACTGGGAGGGACTGGGATGGACTGGGATGGACTGGGAGGAACTGGGAGGGACTGGGAGGGACTGGGATGGACTGGGAGGGACTGGGATGGACTGGGATGGACTGGGAGGGAACTGGGAGGGACTGGGATGGACTGGGATGGACTGGGATGGACTGGGAGGGAACTGGGTTGGACTGGGAGGGACTGGGAGTTACTGGGAGGGAACTGGGATGGACTGGGATGGACTGGGAGGGACTGGGAGGGACTGGGATGGACTGGGATGGACTGGGATGGTGTTGAGGGTTAAGTTCTCCTGTAGAATTTTTCCTCCCCATGAGTTGCTAGATTTTTAAGTAGGGGTAGTTAAGCGGTGCTTAACCTGACAAAAGAAGTTGATCACTTGGTTTTGGGGGAGGGAGGAGGCTCCCGGGGAGCTGAGGTGTGGGCTCACGGCTCTCAGTCTTCCGGGGAGCACGGATCGGGGACGGCTGGCTGCCTGGAGTCCACGGCTACCGGAGGAGTTTGGTCCTGGGAATTTTACCATCTGTTAGAGTGCCTAGGAATTCGGAGTTTCTTCGCTGTCCTGCTGGATTTTTGGGTCAACCCTGGTACAGCCGCTGCGGCTTCTCCGGCACTGCCCACCTTGCCTGCCGGGGCACCCCCCTGCCTGCTGAGGACAATCCACCGCTTCCATCAGCGCCGGAGCTTTCCACCGTTTGCCCTCGGGGTTCTTTGGTTCTGTTTTTACTGTTATTATAGTTGCTGTTGTTGTTTGTCTGTCCTGTTATATTTACTAGTAAAGGACTGTTATTCCTTTTCCCCATAGCTCTGACCAAAAAGGTTTTTTTTCTTTTAATCTTCCAAATTATAATAACACGGAGGGAAGGATTTAAATTCCTCATTTTCCTAGAGAGGCCTGCCTCTCCTTAGCAGACACCTGTCTTTTTCAAACCGAGACAGAATTTGGCGCCCAAATCGTGGGGCATTGAGAGAAAAGGGAATAACAGTTCTTAAGTGCCTACATTGTTGTGTACTGGGCATCATGTGGTCTGCCTTTGTCTGGTTCGGGTGGCATGTGGGTGTGGCCGTAGTCCTCCCATTTGCAGGCCCTTTTCTAAACATGGGCCCTGTAACTAAGGTTGCTGTGGCTGTCATCCAGTTTGCTATATGGGCTAACGAAGTGAGGAAATAGTGGATTCTTAATTTCCTCTGGAAGGCAGGCACATGGATTCAGGGCTATCATACACTGACTGTGTGTTTTTGGGGTTACTTTAACAACGGTACATACTGTGAGGAAATGACACCAGGGGAAACCTTTTCCCAACCCTTCACCCAGCTCTTTGGGCCTACCCCACCAGTCTTTGAAGGGTTCAAATCTCTGAATGTTAATGATATCATACAGTGGCTGGTGTTGCTGGTATGCCTGTTCTGTGTAGCATTTAGAGATAAGGGGAGACTGGACTGGGTAACCACCCTGATACCTCCCCTAGAGAATAAGGATACTTCCCCCCAACCTGAGCCTGCCCCACAGCCTGCCTCAGGAATAAACCACCCAGATTGGGTGAAGGAGATCCGTGAGATGGGCCAGATGCTGAGGGAGTACCTTTCCCCTGTAGTAGCCTCATTAGCCCCAGCTGCTGGGAAACCCTCCCCCTGCCCCGACAAAGGAGAGTCTGATGGTGCAGCAGCGGAACCCACAGACATCACAACCGTCCAGGTTCCAGCTGAACCACAGGGGCAGCCACAGCCAGCAGCAGTGGCCCCTGTGGAAACAAAGAAGTATAAGGTGAAATCAGAGCACCCAGGCAACAAGGATAAGAAAGGAGGGCCCTCACAACCCGCGGAGGACTCAGAGGTTGAGATCATCACCGAGTCCCTGACATATGAAAGTCTCCGTAATCTGCAAAAAGATCTTGCACGAGGGGGACGTGAGGCTTATACAGCCTGGTTAGTTCGCGTCTGGGACCTTATAGGTACAGGCGTGCAGCTAGATAGTAGTGAGGCAAGGAATTTGGGACCCTTGACCCAGGACTCGGGTGTGAATCAGGTATTCGTAAGGGAGCCAGGGCCCCTTTCCCTTTGGGAGCGGCTTTTAATGAGTGTAAGGGAGAGGTTTGTCTACAGAGACAGAATGCAGGAGCACCATCACAGAATGCACTGGAAGACCCTTGAGGAAGGGATCCAACAGCTGAGAGAAGTGGCAGTATTGGAGGTACTCTTTGGGAGGGGTGGACAGCATGATAATGACCCCGACAAAGTCAGGTGCACAGGGCAAATGCTGTGGAATCTGGCAACTCTAGGACCATCTCAATACGCCACATTCATTGCAACAATTAATGCTGATAACAACCGAGACACAGTGGGTTCTGCAGCCAACAAGCTTAGAAATTATGAGAGTATGATCAGTGGCCCAATGCATGCTCAGGTCTCTGCCGTGGCTAAAGAACTCAGGGAGAAGATGGAGGAGGTGACAGAGGAGATAAGGGAGGTGAGGGAGGAGATGAGGAGGAACAGTTCCTGTGTGGCACCGGTGCGAGTTACAGGCCCCAGAGTCAGAGCTCAACGGCCCCCAGCTAGAGAGAGAGGGTACACCCCACGAGCTGACCTGTGGTTCTTTCTGAGTGACCATGGGGAAGACATGGGAAGGTGGCATGGGAAACCCACTTCTGCCCTGGCAGCACGGGTGCGTGAGCTGAAGGAGAGAAACACCAACCGAGGGGGTTCCACTAAGATGAAGGTAGCCTCAACATCACATGACCAAGCTGACAGGTATTATAGAAGTGAGGATATGTCAGATCCCTGTGAAGGAACCTCTACCATGTATGCCCAGGAAGGGAATAATGACCAGTGCTAGAGGGGCCCTGCCTCTAGCCAGGGAGAGGCACGGGAAAACCGGATCTATTGGACGGTGTGGATCCGATGGCCTGGCACATCAGAGCCACAGAAATAGGAAGCTTTGGTTGATACTGGTTCGCAGTGTACACTGATACCATCGGAATATGTGGGGACAGAACCTATTTCCATTGCCAGGGTGACAGGGGGATCACAGGAATTGACTCTGCTAGAAGCCGAGGTGAGCCTGACCGGGAAGGAGTGGCAGAAACATCCAATTGTGACTGGCTCGGGGGCCCCGTGTATTTTGGGCATAGACTTCCTCCGGAATGGTTATTACAAAGACTCTAAAGGACTCAGGTGGGCTTTTGGAATAGCAGCTGTGGAGGCAGAGGGCATTAAGAAATTGAATAACTTGCCTGGACTGTTGGAGAACCCATCTGCAGTAGGACTCCTAAAGGTAGAAGAGCAACGAGTTCCAGTTGCCACCTCGATGGTGCACCACCGACAGTATCGGACAAATCGAGATGCCGTGATCCCCATCCACAAGATGATCCGTGAGCTGGAGAGCCAAGGGGTGGTCAGCAAAACCCACTCACCCTTCAACAGCCCCATCTGGCCTGTGCGCAAGTCTGACGGAGAATGGAGACTGACTGTGGACTACCGTGCCTTGAACAAAGTGACTCCACCATTGAGCGCTGCTGTGCCGGACATGCTGGAACTCCAGTACGAGCTGGAGTCCAAGGCAGCAAAATGGTACGCCACCATTGACATTGCTAATGCATTTTTCTCCATTCCTCTGGCTGCAGAATGCAGGCCTCAGTTTGCTTTCACCTGGAGGGGTGTGCAGTACACCTGGAACCAACTGCCCCAGGGGTGGAAACACAGCCCCACAATCTGCCATGGACTGATCCAGGCTGCACTGGAAAAGGGTGAGGCTCCTGAACATCTACAGTACATTGATGACATCATTGTGTGGGGGAACACGGCAATGGAAGTGTTTGAGAAAGGAGAGAAGATCATCCAGATTCTCCTGAAAGCTGGTTTTGCCATCAAGCAGAGCAAGGTCAAGGGACCTGCCCGAGAGATCCAGTTCCTGGGAGTAAAGTGGCAAGATGGACGGCGGCAGATTCCCACTGAGGTCATCAATAAGATCACCGCAATGTCTCCACCGACCAGCAAGAAGGAAACACAAGCTTTCCTAGGCGCCATAGGTTTCTGGAGGATGCACATTCCTGAGTACAGCCAGATTGTGAGCCCTCTATACCTGCTCACCCGCAAGAAGAACGATTTCCACTGGGGCCTGAACAGCAACAAGCCTTTGCCCAGATCAAGCAAGAGATCGCTCATGCAGTAGCCCTTGGCCCAGTCAGGACAGGACCAGATGTGAAGAACGTGCTCTACTCAGCAGCTGGGAACAATGGCCTGTCCTGGAGCCTTTGGCAGAAGGTGCCTGGGGAGACTCGGGGCCGACCACTGGGATTCTGGAGCCGAAGCTACAGAGGGTCCGAAGCCAACTACACTCCAACAGAGAAGGAAATCTTGGCCGCCTATGAAGGAGTTCAAGCTGCCTCAGAGGTGATTGGCACAGAAGCACAACTCCTGCTGGCACCTCGACTACCAGTGCTGGGGTGGATGTTTAAAGGAAAGGTTCCCTCCACCCATCATGCCACCGACGCCACGTGGAGCAAATGGATTGCCCTCATCACTCAGCGTGCCCGCATTGGAAACCCAAATCGCCCTGAGATTTTGGAGATAATTACAAACTGGCCGGAAGGTGAGAACTTTGGTCTCACAGATGAAGAGGAGCAGGAACAAGTGACACGTGCAGAAGAGGGTCCACCATACAACCAACTACCAGCAGAAGAAACACACTATGCTCTTTTCACTGATGGATCCTGCCGCATCGTAGGGATGAACCGGAAGTGGAAAGCAGCTGTATGGAGCCCCACACGACAGGTTGCACAAGCCACTGAAGGAGAAGGTGGGTCAAGCCAACTTGCTGAACTCAAAGCTGTTCAACTGGCCCTGGACATTGCTGAAAGAGAGAAGTGGCCAAAGCTCTACCTCTACACTGATTCGTGGATGGTGGCCAATGCTCTGTGGGGTTGGCTGGACAGGTGGAAAAAGGCCAATTGGCAGCGTAGAGGAAAGCCAATCTGGGCTGCAGATGAGTGGAAGGACATTGCCACTCGGGTAGAGAAGCTTCCTGTCAAAGTCCGTCATGTAGATGCCCATGTCCCCAAGAGTCGGGCTAATGAGGAGCACCGAAACAACGAGCAGGTAGATCAAGCTGCAAAGATAGAGGTGTCAAAGATAGACTTAGATTGGCAACACAAGGGAGAGTTGTTCCTAGCTCGATGGGCCCATGATGCCTCAGGCCATCAGGGCAGAGATGCCACCTATAAGTGGGCACGAGACCGAGGGGTGGATCTAACCATGGACAGTATTTCTCAGGTTATCCATGACTGTGAGACGTGTGCTACCATCAAGCAGGCCAAGCGGGTGAAGCCCCTATGGTATGGCGGGCGATGGTCCAAGTATAAGTACGGGGAAGCCTGGCAGATTGACTACATCACCCTTCCCCAAACCCGCCAAGGCAAGCGCTATGTGCTGACCATGGTGGAAGCCACCACTGGATGGCTGGAGACCTACCCTGTGCCTCACGCTACTGCCCGGAACACCATCCTGGGCCTTGAAAAGCAAATCCTGTGGAGACATGGTACCCCTGAGAGGATTGAGTCAGACAACGGGACTCATTTCAAGAACAGCCTTATAAACACCTGGGCTAGAGAACATGGCATTGAGTGGGTGTACCATATTCCTTATCATGCGCCAGCAGCCGGGAAAGTTGAACGGTGCAATGGCCTGCTTAAAACCACTTTGAAGGCACTGGGTGGGGGGACTTTCAAGAACTGGGAGATTAATTTAGCAAAGGCCACCTGGTTCGTGAACACTCGAGGTTCCACCAACCGAGCAGGCCCTGCCCAGTCTGAACCCCTGAGAACAAGAGATGGAGATAAGGTTCCAGTGGTACACATGAGAGGAATGCTGGGAAAAACTGTCTGGATTAATTCTGCCTCCAGCAAAGACAATCCCGCTCGTGGGGTTGTTGTTGCTCAGGGACCTGGCTGCACATGGTGGGTGATGCAAAAGGATGGAGAGACCCGCTGCATACCTCAAGGGGACCTTGTTTTTCGGTGAATACTGTGACTGTGTCTGTATTTATATTCACATGTATATATATGTATATTATTTAAAGGTTTAAATTCAATATAATACGTTAGGGTGGGAAAAATTCGGGGTGGATAATGTTGAGGGTTAAGTTCTCCTGTAGAATTTTTCCCCCCCCATGAGTTGCTAGATTTTTAAGTAGGGGTAGTTAAGCGGTGCTTAAGCTGACAAAAGAAGTTGATCACTTGGTTTTGGGGAAGGGAGGAGGCTCCCAGGAGAACTAAGGAGTGGGCTCACTTCTCTCGGTCTTCCCGGGGAGGACGGTCGGGCTACGGAGTAGCTGCCTGGAGTCCACAGCTAACGGAGGTGTTTGGTCCTGGGAATTCTATCATCTGTTGGAGTGCCCAGGAATTCGGAGTTTCTTCGTTACCCTGCTGGATTTTGGGTCAGCCCAGGATCCAACCGCTGCGGGTTCTCCGGCACTGCCCACTTTGCCTGCCGGGGCACCCCCTGCCTGCCTGCTGAGGACAGATCCATCGCTTCCAGCTTGCAGCCATCAGCGACAGACTTTTCCACCGTTTGCCCTCAGGGTTCTTGGTTCTGTTTTACTGTTATTATAAGTGCTGTTGTTGTTTGTCTGTCCTGTTATATTTACTAGTAAAGGACTGCTATTCCTTTTCCCTATAGCTCTGACCGAAAGTTTTTTTTTAATCTTCTAAATTATAATAACATGGAGGGAAAGATTTGAATTCCTTATTTCCTGAAGAGGCTTGCCTCTCCTTAGCAGACAACTGTCTTTTTCAAACCAAGACAGCCAGAAACACCTCGAATTTCAACAAGGGATTAGTCATGAAAATATTTATGAGAATGTAAAGATCAAAGTAGCCAAAATACTCAATGTAACTAATTGCTGGGTATGTTCTCAACTAATGTTGGGAGGAATGGGTTGCCCTTGGAGAACCCACCCTATGGATTGCCCAGAACTCTGTCAATGGGCTCTGACTCATGAGGGAGACAGTGCAGGGAGAGTTACAGAAAACTCTGCTGTGGAACATGGGAATACAATTAGCAGATTTACAGGATTCACTAGGATTTCCCTTCAGGAGAAACCAAATCCTGTTATAGTTAGAGGCCACAATGTGAAAGGATTTGTGTGCTTTACCACCACTCACAATGTCCATAGAACTCGGGGTGCTGGAGCTGGTCAGAGTCAGTGTCACACCAGCCCCAGCTGCAGGGCCACTGTGAAACTCCTCTGAGCCAAAGGCACTGGGGACACAACAGCAGCACAGGGAGGAGCCTGGATCCATCATCAACCCACAGTGGGAAATAGGAAATCAGACCTTTGGTCCTGGGAATGGGAGCTGCTTGGTGTGTGGAGATTGCCCATAAACAGCTGCCTAAAGGATGGTTTGGGTCCTGTTTCCAAGCAATATTGATGCCTCCCTTGAGAGTACTTTGACAACAACCACAAGGAACAGCTGGGGCCAAGAGAACATTTTCCCCACAAAGAGTGCCTTTGGTCTCAGAAAGCCAAAGATTCTGGTTCACCCTGTGCCCCATGTGGGCTGCCTTGTCCTGTGGAGTTTACATTAACAAGCTAAATCCACTATTAGAAGAAGTAAAAATAGATGCTGTTAAAACATCCAAGAGCACATCCTCTGAGCTCTAACAAACATGAATGGGGTGCTACAGAACTGCATGGCCTTGGATTATCTGCTTGCTGTCTAGAGAGGAGCCTGTGCTATTCTAGGACAGGAATGCTGCAGGAATCAGTGTTGGGTTTGAAGTCCAGCAATCAGGAATCACCTCGATAGAAAGATCAGGAGGAGAGAGGCCGAAAGAATAAAATTCTTCATGGTGTGATTGGCTTCCAAATTGGAGGTTGCTGCAAAATGCATTTGTGGCAGTCACTGCAATCATTGCAGTGTGAGAACTTGGTGTGTTATGATTCCATGCTAGAGTTGTTGTGACACCCCATCTGGCTTTGTTTGGGGCTGTGGGATCAAAGTCAACTCCCTTGGTTCCCTCTTTAGCCCTTGGCCAGGCCTTGGGAGAAACCAAATGGAGAATGAAACCAGATGTTCCCACACTAGAAGAGATGTCAGCTTGTTTGTTTAACAGTGTAAAAGCTGGGCCCTCTCCCAGCAAGGCTGGAGCCTCATTGTCTGCAAAGGTGGGTGCACCTGCAGGAATTCCCAGTGTCTGGTAGTAGCTCTCCAGTCCTTGGCTATGAAAGGGTTAAAAGCACTGTGCCTGCGATCCTTAAGAATAAAATACACTTGGAAGCTAGCAAATGTTAACCATAAGCTTAAGACACAGGATGAAACTTGTCAAGAAATAGGGAACAAATCTTGCAGAAATGAAGGACAGAGCTTCCTAAAACCAGTGAAGAAGTCACTGAAATGGCTAACAAGAGACTCTGCATGCCTAGAGGAGAAAGGTGAAAAGGGCACGGTGATGAAGACGTCCAACCTTTGTCGGGGGACCACCGAGGAAGATGCAGAGCCTTCCCCAGGGCCACCACCAGGGTGCTGTGCCTGCGCCTCGCCTCTGCTAATGATAGCAATGCGTTCTAAGATACAGTTTACATAACCCCACCTTTTCTAAGGAAAACTACAAATATGCATAAAGTGTAACCATATATTGTCATCTGCTGTGTGCCTGTGTGTGTGCTGTTGGGAGGAGATATCCCTGCGGCACACGGCACTGCTGAATAAAGCAAATCCCCGCGTCTTGGACTTTGTCTCGGAAGTGTCTCTTGGCCTGGTTTGGGACGATTCACTTCCATGGGGTTCTGTCAAGTCCCAGTGGAACCTCGGTGCCATATTGTTCCATGGCCTCACAATGCTCTCCTGGTTTCCATGGGGTCCCTCTGTGACTCACTGCAGCCTTGGTTCCATCAGGGTCTCTTGGGTTCCATGGTGCACAAGCCTTTGTCACATCTGAGCCTTGCTTCCAGGAGTTCCATCGACTGACAGTGGCCGTCTGCATTCCATGAGGCCCAGCTAGATCACAGCAGAGCCTTGCTTTCATCAGGCTCTGATACCTGTTCTGCCAACTGATGGGGGCGATTTACAGAACACAGAAACCCATGGAAAGAATGGTCTTATTCTACTGTAAGTATTAAGGCAACACAAAGGTAAAATTATACATTATACATAATAAAACTATGTGTTTGGCTTTAGCAACAAGCAAAAAGAAGCAAGGTAATGCACCTAATCATTATTATAGGAGAGAAAGGAGAGGGATTGAGAAAGATCCATCACCAATTGCCTCAATACCCCACCATCATCCAGAGTCTGCAGTAACTGGGAAGCCCTGTTTCACAGCAAGGACCTGGAGAACCCTCCTAAGCAATTGGGAAAATCCTAAATGGTGAATCCACCCATAGATGAGGCATCTGAATTTGTTCTGGAAGTGGGTCCAGCTTTTATAGGCCCAAATCAGCAAGTCAAAGTGACTTGATTATATTTTTAGCACATAAACTCCTGGATCTCGTGGCACTTTTCCTGACTAGGAGGGGCCAGAACTGTGCCAGATCCTAGTCATCAGCTTGGAGGGTTTCCCCTAAAATATCCTACAAGCCTCTATTCATGTCAGTTACATTTCTTGCAGATAACTTCATGAGATTATGTGAAAGTTTCTAAAGCAGCTGGTTTGGTGTTAAACATAAGCATCTTGGCCATCTATTTTTAGCTAAATAAAACTGATGGTGTTAGGCACATAATGCTCAGGGCTTGTCTTGTAAGTCATCTCTGGCTGAGGCCAGCCACTCAGGCCTAAGCACATCAGAAGCTGAAGTGACCACGACTGGGAATGGCAAAAACACCCACTGGGACTGGCCCAGAGGCCCCGGGACTCCCTGGCACGGATCACCTCAGGAGACAGTATTTCAGGGAGCCCAAAGGACTTTTGGGAGAGCTGCTGTGGAGACAGAGGGAATTGCACAGCTGAATCCCTTGCCTGGGCTCCCAGAGGACCCTTCTGCTGTGGGGCTGCTGAGGCTGGAGGAACAGCAGGTACCCATGGCCACCCCAAAACAGGGCCCCGTTGGCAACAGGGCACCGACCGGGACTGCGGGACCCCATCCCTGGGATGAGTCAGGAACTGGAGAGCTGGGAGTGCTCAGCCAGAGCTGCTGAGCCTTCAACAGCCCCACATGGGCAGAGCGTGAGCCCAGTGGGGAGTGGCCACTGACAGCACTGTGGGGGCCTGAACCAAGTCCCAGCCCCACTGAGAGCGGCTGTGTCGGACACCCTGGAACTCCAGCACCAGCTGGAGTCTGAGGCAGCCAAGTGGTGCCACCATCGACGTTCCTTTCTTCCCCCTCAGAAAGGACACTGGGAAGCTGGGAAAGTGGGAATGAAAGGAGTAGGGATGGTGGAAGCTGTGGAACAGCACTAACACAGGGAATCCAAACTCCTCTGAGAAATGAGGGCACAAATCCCTGGTGTCCAGCATCCTGCCTGGGAAATTTGTTCCTAGAATTACCAACATAAAACCATCCTCCAATTCTCTGGACTGTGTCCTGACCCACAAAGACCTTCCCACCTGACTGAACCTCTGAAGTGGGATTGATGGAGGAAACCTGAACCCTGAGCCAAGCCAGGGTCAGTGCCCAGGAGCATCCCCTGGCACTGTGTAACACCCTGGCACTGTGTAACACCGGCTGCAGGAACTGGGGATGCAAACAGGACAAACTTGAGCATCTCCCACCATCAGATACCTCAGAGGTTACACAGCAACACAGCCATGACTCTCCCAAACTGGATTTAGGAATTGCACCCCTAATGCAGCCATTAGATCCAGATCTACACAGATCCCTTTGGCACTCCTGCTTTTGGTGTCTCTCTGCCTCCTCTCCCTGCCCAAAGGAGGCTCCTCTCTCCCCTCTCCCTGCCCTGACAAGAGAGTCACACAAATAAAGACATGGGATTGCTGGGTGCTGAGGGGTTGTAGAAGGAGCCTTCTCCAGGTCTGGTCTGTTTCCAAAACCCACACTTGCTCCTGCAGCAAGGAACCTCCTTGTTCACCCTCTCCAAGGTTGTCAAGCTCAGGAAAGGATTCCTGACACCCTGTGCAGCTGGGAGAGCTCCTGTGTCTCAATAGCAGGGGACAAAACCAATCACAGGAACCCTGGGGGGACTGGCATTCTGACATGGGGACACCTGTGTTTCTTTCCCAATGACAAACAAAAATGTGGAATGGGGCCAGAGCTTGTTTTGATCTACATACTACTTTGACAAACATCCCTCCTCCTGATAGCGACTCCTCTGCAGCTGCTCTGGGAGATCTCCTGGGCTGGGTCCAGTAGGAGGAGATTTAACTGGTGCTGAGGTGCTCGAGGGAGCCCATTTCAATGCTCTGCTCAAGTCCAAGGACACTGTGTTTCCCCAAGGAGCAACATTCCTTTCTGGCACTCACTGCCCCATGAGGGACATTATTCAGTTGCTGCTGTTGGGTGAGTTACGGCCACGGGGAGAGGGAGGAGGAGATGATCCCACCCATTGCTGCTGCTGGGTCCAGACATTTGGTGGGATAAGCTGAGACAGACATTCAGCATCTCTCCCAAAATCACAGAATGGCTTGGCTTGGAAGAGACCATAGAGTTCATCTCTTTCCACCCCCTGCCAGGGAAGGGACACCTTCCACTATCCGAGGCTACTCCAAGACCCATCCAACCTGGCCTTGGACACTTCCAGGGATCCAGGGGCAGCCACAGCTTCTCTGGGCAAGCTCTGATCTCTGCTCAGGTGAGCAGGGACAGGACCGGAGAGAACAGCTGGAGCTGGGGCAGGGCAGGGCTGGGCTGGAGATCAGCAAGAGCTTCTTCCTCCAGATGGGGCTGGGGCACTGACCAGGCTCCCCAGGGAATGGTCACAACCTCGATTCTGCTGCAGCTCCAGGAGCCTTTGGACACTGCTCCCAGGAATGACCAGGCTGCCACTCTTGGGCTGTCTGTGCAGGGCCAGGGCCTGGACTCCATGATCCCAGTGGATCCCTCCCAGCTCAGCCCCTTCTGCAGTTCTCACCCTTGGGCGCAGCCTTAGTGTCTCCTCCAGGCGCTGGCAGAGCTCTTGGGGCCAGGGCAGGAGCGGCACAGCCCCAGCGTTCCCCTCTCTGTGACACCACGGTGGGGACAGCTCCAACGTTCCCTGCCTGGGGACGCTCCAAGGGAAGCGTCCAGAGCCACAGCCAGACAGCAAAACTGAGCGGGCACTGAGCACCCCCAGCCTGGGCTGATGTGCATTGCTGTGCACACAGCTCGGGGAAGGTCCCCCTGGCCACCTCCACAGTGCCACAGGCAAGTGGCACATAGAGTTACAGAGCTCTGCCCAGGGCTGACAGGGGGAGTTAATTAAAAAAAAAAAAAAAAAAAAACAAAAAAAAAACACCACCATACAAAACCAAAAATTCCCACCACCCAAAAAAAGAACCGAAGCAAAAAAAGGGGGAAAAAAAAAGGAAAAAAAAAAAAAAAATCCTACAGACCCTAAAAACAACCAAACCTCCCCCCAAACCCAACAAAACCAAACCAAACAAAAGAACAGAAAAATAAACCAAACCAACAAAAAAAACCCCAAACAAAACCCCAAGTCTAAAACAAACAAGAAAAAGAGATCTCCTCAGCAGAGCTGTTCCATCCCTCAGTTCTCACACCTGCATACACACAAGAGCTGAGACTGCAAATAATGAGGACTCATTGGGTACATTTGCAGGAAAAGGAGATTCAGGACAGGCTTTCAGCAGAACTGTTCTCAGCTGAGAAAAAAGGCTCCTTTGGCAGCTGCAGAGTAATTGGAAATGCTTGGAAATTGAAAATTGGAAACTGAAAAGGGCTCTGAATCCCCCGGCCTTTGCACATAAGCCCTGTTCTCAGGCTGCTCCACACACAGGATACTTCTGGGGGACTGTGGAAAGCTGAGAGTCAGCTCTGCCTTCTCCATGTTCTGTGCCCTAAAGCTGCCTGGGAGAAGAAATTTAGGCTCAGCTCTGGTGGCACAATCCGTCCTGGCCCAGGGCACAGAACCAGGAAGGTCTTTGTGTGCCTAGGCTTTGCTGCAGCCAAGGAAAGCTCCTGGCTCAGGGTCAACTTTCCTGCTCAGCCAGAGCCCCGCGTGCCCCAGCAGCAGCAGAGAATGGCAGCATTGGCACGGGCTGGCACAGGAGGGGGAGATTTCCCCCTCGAGAGAGGCTCATATTCCAGTTGTTGCATTCAGGCATCTCCAGATGCCTCAGCTTTGGTTGCACAGCAGCCGGAAATGCAAGTGCAGGAGCTCTGTCCATGCCCAGGCACAGCAGGTGACAGCAAGGACAGGGTCCTGGCAGCGTGACATTTGCTGAGAGAGCCCTCAGCAAAAGCTGGAGGCTGGAATTCTGTGCAGAAAATACCCTGAGGGTCTCTGCAGGGAGGCAAAAGGAACAAAGTTTCAGTTCTGGCCTGGCTAGGCAGCACCAAAATGGTTCCTTTTCATGGCAAGGTTCCATTGCCAGGTGTTCTCTGAGCCCCAGAGGAGAGCCCAGGGGCCCAAGGAACTGACAGCAGGGACTGTGCAGGAGCCGGGCACAGCGAGAGAGCCCGGGCTGAAGGTCAGCCACGAGGTGGGCAGGGACTGGGAGGGGGCAGAGCCCGGGGGGTCCCGCAGAGCCTCCCTGCTCCAAAGCCCTGGCTGCGCTAGCGGGGCAGCTGCCAGGAGCCGTGTGCCAGGGCCGGGCCGCAGGTGGGTGTTCTAAGTGCCTGCAGGGGAGCAGCTTTTTGTCCCGATCCGGGGGCATTCCCGCGGGGCTGGGGTCCCTGGGAAGGTGCACGAGGGACAGGGTGGAAGTGGTTGGTTTGTGGTTTTGTTTCTTGGAGTTTTTTGTGGGGGTTTTTTGGGTTTTTTTTGGTTTTTTTTGTTTTTTTGGTAGGTTGTGATGGCTGGTTGGGATTTTAGTGGTTTTTGGGGAGGATGGGGGGAATGTTTTTTCTGTGCCATGCCCCCATGTGTTTGAAGCCCCGTGGGTGCGGGGAGTGCTGGTGCAGCCCCGGCACGGGCGGGGCGGCCCCGGTCGGGCTGTGGGAGCGGGGAGCGGCTGCCCGGGCCCGGAGCCGCCGCCGTGGGCCAGGAGCCCCCCGGGCAGAGCTCTGTGCTCGGGGCCGAGGCCCGGGCGGCCCGGGGAGCGCTCGGCGGCCCGTGGGCCCCCGGCGCAGGCAGGGTCTGTGTGGCCGGGCTCTGAGGGGAGCGGCCCGGGCCGGCCGTGGCCGTGCGGGGCCTGGCAGGGCTCAGGGGCTGGGCCAGGGCCGGGCAAAGGCTGAGGGAGAGCGGGGGAAGCGTTGGCACAGAGGCCCCGGGTTCCCCGTGCCCCCCTGGCCACGCAGCCGGGCTCGGGGGCCGCCTCACTCAGAGCCAGCCTCGGCTGCGGGGGTCCCCGGGGGGCCCTGGGGAGGGGACGGCGGGGGCTGACGGAGCTCTGTGCCCGGGGCTGGGTGCGACTGCCGAGGGACCGCAGGATGCAGGGTCCCCCAGTGCTGAGGCTGCCTCTGCCCATCTCAGGGGCTGCATTGTCAGCCCAGAGACACCTGGGGATCGCCCGGTACCAGCAGGGCTGGGAGGGAAACCCGGGAATGGGGGGAGCAGAAATGGGCAGCACGAGAGCTGGGAGTATTCCAGAAGCCTGCATATGTTGGGAGCATGGACAAGGGGGACCCATGGATACCCCAGGCCCCTGAAAGAGGGACCCCAGACAGTGCTGACCCCTGAGACACCTGTGATACGAAACTGGTGATCCCAGAGAATTGGAACCTCCTGGATTCCCTGGAGCCACAGCAGCCCAGAGAGCAGGAACACCAATACAAAATTGATCCTCAGCCACCCTGGAGGGGCATCCAGGACCCCAAAGTGGAGAGGCCAGAGAGGGAAAACTCATGGTTGGGTGTTTTTCCTGAATCTTGGTCATTTGTTTATTTTGGGGGAATGAATCTTGGTGTTTTGGAGGTTTCTATGGGCACCAGATGCGCAATGACTTCTACAGATGGACATGGGAAGGAGGAACCCATTAATCCAATGTTCTCATACATTGTTTTTTTTCCCCAAACAAGGATTTCTCATTCCCAAACCCTGGCCAGATGGAGGAGAAGGCTGTGAGGAAGAGGAAGATGCCCAGGGACAGCCAGGCAGGTGAGAAGGAAGTCAGTGCCCCTTTCCCCCTCTCTCCTGCTCCATTTCCCAGCCCAGCCTGGCCCCTGGCTGCAGGACAACCCCGCTGCCAACGCCGTCCTGCTGGGGATGTGTTGGGAGAATCTCCTTCCCCTTCCCTGTGGCATGGAGGCAAATCTCATCCTGTCCTTGTCCTTCCTCCCCCAGACAAGGAGCTGAGGATGGAGACGAGGGAGGGCAAATCCCTGCAGCAGAACCTCGTGGAACCGGTTTTGAGCAGCTAGGAATCCAAAAGGAGGAGAAGCCCCGGAGATCCTGCAGGAGGAGGGGCTCCAAACCCATTCCAGGATGCTCTGAGGAGGAAAGTGTGCCAGGAAGGTGGACAGAGCTTCAGCCAGGGCTCTGAA
Source organism: Progne subis subis (assembly GCA_022316685.1). Taxonomy (NCBI): domain Eukaryota; kingdom Metazoa; phylum Chordata; class Aves; order Passeriformes; family Hirundinidae; genus Progne; species Progne subis. The sequence continues at coordinate 27,796 of JAKJHU010002143.1, read as the reverse complement.
ATGGTAGTCCCTGAACAGCCTCATGATGGGGAGAAGCCCCACAAGTGCTTAGAGTGTGGGAAGACCTTCAGGTGGAACTGCCTTGTGATCAGACACCAGAGGACCCACACTGGGGAGAGGCCCTACGAGTGTCCCAAGTCCGGGAAGAGGTTTCAGACCAGCTCCAATCTCCTCGTGCACCAGCGAATTCACACAGAGGAGAGGCCCTTCCGCTGCTCTGACTGCAGGAAGGGCTTCAAGCACAACTCCACCCTCATCACCCACCGGCGCATCCACACTGGGGAGAGGCCCTACGAGTGTCCCCAGAGTGGGAAGAGTTTCACCCAGAGGTCTCACCTGAGCCGACAGCAACGGAGGCACCGGTAAGGGAAGCTCTGGAAGTGCCCCAACTGTGGGAAGAGCTTCATGTGAGTCTCCAACCTCAACCCCCATCAGAGGACCCACATTGGGCAGAGCCCTGGTGACCCATATTTCCCATGATCCATGCTGGGAAGACACCTGTCCCTCTCCCTGCCCCTGGCAATGATGTGAGGTGGGATCAAAGAGCATGAGTGTGTGGCCATGGCCCCATCACTGTATTTGATCCCATCTCAGGTCATTGCCAGGGGCAGGAAAGGGACTCTCTCCCTTTTCCCAAGGACAAGGGTGTCCTTTCCCAGTAGGAGGAAATACGTGGCTGGGAAGCGCCAGTCAGTGTTGTAGTTTTCCCTGTATATTGTTTGTCTTATCCCTTCTGTTATCAATATTGTTTCTGTTCCTTGTTGTTCCTTATCTTGTTGCTGTTCCCAGTAAATTGTTCTTATCCCAGCCCATGATTTTTGTCTTTTGTGCTTTCCATGGGAGGCTGGAGAGCAGCGAGCAGCGGCACGGTTTTTGCAGGAGCACAAAATTGGGGAATCCCATTCCTAAATCCCAGCCCGTGGAAACCGAGCATCCCAGCTGGTGCCAGCCCTGGTTGTCCTGGCAGCAGCCTTGGGAGCGGGTCCCTGGCTGGGGGCTGTGGGAACCTCTTCACTCTGGTGCCCAGGGACAGCACTGGAGGGAAGGGCTGGAGCTGAGTCGGGGCAGGTTTAGGTTGGGTCTGAGGAAAAGGCTTTTCCCCCAGAGGCTGCTGGGGCTCTGAACAGGCTCCCAGGGAAGGGCCACAGCTCCAGGGCTCTGGGAGCTCCAGCAGCGTTTGGACACCGCTGCCAGGCCCAGGCTGGGAATTGTTGGGGTGTCCTGTGCAGGGCCAGGAGTTGGACTCGAGGATCCTGATGGGTCCCTCCCAACTCAGCCAATTCTGTGCTGCTGGGATCCCATAGTCCTGAGAATGGGACTGCAAATGGTTGCCATGGCAACGGGCTCTGGCTCCAGGCCTGAGCTGGTGTCCATGGAACCACCCCTGGCATGGGATCTGCATGGAGCTGCCAAGGGACCGACCCTAGCAACAGGGGCTGGTGATGATTGTCATGGAAACTGACCATAGCAACAGGGGCTGGTGATGGTTGCCATGGAAACTGACCATAGCAACAGGGGGCTGGTGATGGTTGCCATGGAAACTGACCATAGCAACAGGGGCTGGTGATGGTTGTCATGGAAACTGACCATAGCAACAGGGGCTGGTGATGGTTGCCTGCTGAGGAACCGAGCTGTCACAGCCCCTCAGAGGGGTTCCATGGGGACTTTCCAAGAGTCTCCAGGCTGTTCCAGAGCTGGAATGTCACAGCCAGAGACAGGGGCTCCATGGAGACCTCCCAGGGGTTTCTGGGGATGCTCAAGAGCCCTGTGGTCAGAGGCAGTCACAGCCATTCCATGCTGACATCCCAGGGCACCTTGGGCTGCAAAGGCACCGATCTGTCACAGGCACTCACGGGGGCTCCACGGTGACATCCCAGGAGTCCCCAGGCTGCCAAAGAGCCGGGATGTCCCAGACACTCACAGGGGTTCCTGTCATGGGCAGAGTGGGAGCTTCAGGCAAAAGATTTATTTCTTCATCAGAGAAACTCCTGCTGAGTCATGAGGTGTAGAAATGACACCCAACAGCCACCATGGATCCTCAAACTCCTCCAGGATACCTAGACTTTTAAAATTCCATCTAAGAGAGGAGACTCAGAGCAGCTGGATCCAATGCTAGCCCCTGATTTTTGTCAAAGGCTTATGTCTAAACGATTGGACAGGTGGGTTTGAACCATATGCAATTTGTCTCACAGGATTAACGATGGAGTACCAGAAAAATTTGTATAAACACAGAAATCATTTATTCTGATCACAATTAGACAGATTTATTTACACCACAGAGTAAATTAAAAAAAAAAAAAAAAAGTGTTATTTACTGCACAGTATAGGAGCTATACCAACTATAAGAATATAGTGCTCTAGGAAGCAATTTTGAAGTAAACAGGGCCTTGCTGGAGCAGTTTGAGCCCATTCCAGGCAGATCCCTGTGCTCCAGCAGGAACTGCCTTTCCTGTGCCAGGACCAGGGCAGATCCCGCTGCAGGAAAAGCCCCAGGGCAGCGCCAACACAGCGAAGGCCTCGGGCACAAGTGCAGAGTGCTGTGCTGGGAGCTGTGCCAGGGGGAGCCTGAGGCACCAAAGGCACCTTGGCAGCAGCAGCTGCTTCCAGGCCATGGCCAGAAGCCTCCCTTGGCAAGGCGGCCTGGTGGCCACCACTGCAGAGCTGCTGCTCCAGGGCTCATTTCTGGCTGGGCTCTGCCCCAGCCCACAGAGTGTGACCTCAGCCCTGACTCTGTCCCAGCCGCTGTGCCTGAGCCCTGCAAAGCCTAAAGGTCACCTGTGCCAGCCGGGCTCTGTCAGCCCCTGGGGCAGGGCAGGGAAAGGCCAGAGAAGGGGCTGGCTTTGGCTGCTGGATGTGGGCTCCAGCAGAGACAGTGAGGAGTCAAGGGAGTGGATGGAGTCCAGTGAGCAGCCCCTTCTCCCCATGCAATCCTGGAATGGTTTGGATGGGAAGAGCTCTGCAGTGCTCATCTCATCCAAACCCCTGCCATGAGCAGGGACATCTTTGACCAGATCAGGTTGTTCAGAGCCCTGTCCCAGCTGGAGTTGGATGTTTCCAGGGATGGGGCATTGATCACCTCCCAGGAAACCTGTCCTGCTGTATGACCAATCTCACCATCAAAAATGTCCTCATTATCTCCCCTTATCTGAACCTCCCTTCCTTTAGTTTAAAATCACCACCCTTTGTCCTATTGTGACAGGCCACACTAAAACCTTTGTCCACCATTGCATTTCCAATCAGCCGGGTTTCCATGGCAATTCCATGACAGGTGACCCAGGTGTGGTGTCCCAGAGAGGGCTGCCATGGAGGCAGTGCCCAGCACTGCCCCTTTCTGTCTGGCTGAGCTGGATTTGGCCCTGGCAGTGGCATTTGCTGCTGGTTCCGCGGCGCCTGAGCAGCCAGCGTGGCACAGGGCAGGTGGCCGTGGCACAAGCCCCCAGCAAGGGATCCCCTCTGGCTCTGGGCAGTGACACCAGCCCTGAGCAAGGGGCTGGTGCAGTGGGCTCAGTGCAGTGTCCATGGCCACAGCCCCTTGCAATGCCCAGGGCAGGTTGGGATGATGATCCACCCTCGCTCCTGGCCCAGGGCAGGGCTGCAGTGCTCTTGGTGGCACCTTGGGCTTGGCACACACTTGAGGAAGGAGTTTTTTTCAATGGTGAAACTAAGGGATTTTAAATTGTTTTAAAAATAAAACAATAAAACTTAGCCACTTCTTTGGCTAAGTGTAGCCTGGTCCCCAAGTAAAGCAGGTCCCAGGTGAGTGAGAATAGATAGGATGTGCTTTGGCAATGTGCAGCAAGGTTGTCCACACTGGGTCATACCACAAAGCACAGGTTCTCTGAGCAGGCCAGATCTCCTTGGGAGACCCGGGTTCAGTATCAACCACAGAATGCTGAGATCACCTCTTGTGTAATGAGGACAGAAATTAAATACACCTGTGAAAATAGTAATACATATTTCTTAGAAGGTCTTTGAAATATTTCTCCATAACTGTAGCAGGAAAACTTCCTAATGAATGGCACAAGACCAGAAGGAACTCAAGGCACAGCCATGGTTTGTCAGGATTTGGTTGATCCTGATGAGGCCCATGGTGCATTTGGTGCTGAGCCCTGGAACCTCAGGGCCTGAGAGGAGATTGCACAAACCTTTCCAGGAGTGAAAGTCAGAAGAAAAACCCAAAGTGTCTCAAAGCATCAATGGGTCCCACAGAGGTCCATCCCCAACACAAGCTCCTCCTGGAGCCCATGAAGGAGAGAATTGGAGGCCAGAATTGCACAAAAACCTCTCAGAGACTCAGTAGCAAAAAGAAGTACTTAAATTACCCCTGAGTACCTTGAAGCATTAATGAGACCCATTGAGTTTTATTACTGGCTAACAATCTCAAGGGACTCATTAAAGTAGATAATTGGTTACATGATTGCACAAATCTCTCACAGAGTCAGTTTTTAAAGAGAAACACCAAGTACCTTAAAAGAACTGAAGTACCTTGAAGCATTAATGAGCCCCACTGAGTGTAGTTCCTGACAAAGCCTCTCAAGGGACTCATTAAAGCAGGTAATTGGAGGCCATGATTGCACAAACCTCTCAGAAACTCCAAGGCCAAAGCCAAACCCAAAGTCCTTTGAAAAACCTGCAGTCCCTGGGAGCATTCAGGAGCCCCACAGGGCCATTGCTGACCAGGACTCCCCAGGGACTCCTTCCAGCAGATCCTTGAGGCCCCTGGGATGTGAGGGGGATGCTGAGGGCAGCACAAGGGGCTGCCAGTGCCCAGCCTTGCTGGGGCTGTGCCAGGAGGCCCCAGGGCCTCAGGACAAGGTGTCTCCTCACAGCCCTTGGTGGTACAGAGGCTGCTGTGCCCCAGGGCACCAGGACTTGGCTTCTCCTGGGCACTGCCAGCCCTGCCAGGGCCCTTGGCCACATCCAGCACAGCTTGTCCTGCCCTGGCCCACAGCTGCTGCACACTCCCATCTCGCTGCCCCCCTGGCTCTGCCCTGCCATGGCCAGCCCTGCCCTCACCTCTGCCCAGGGCATGCCTGACACCCCCCGTCCAATGGGCTGGGCTTGGGAAAGTGTTCCTGAGGGCACAGGGAGGGGACAGCTGGGCTGGGCTGACCCAAGGGAGCTCCCATTCCTTGTGATGTCATGGTCAGCAATAAACTGAGGGAAAAAAGGGGGATGGGGGTGGCGGTGAGGGCTGTGGATGTCTTTTATTATTGAGACATTTCTCATGCCAAGCACAAAGTACATGTACTGCATCCTTTCCTGCCAGGAGCTGGCTGGCCATTTTCTGCTGATGGGAAGTAGAGAATTGATCTCAGTTGTTATTTCGGTCCTTACACATGTGGCCTTTGCTTTTTGAGGCCCTTGCTGAGGAGGATGGTCACAGCACGGACATGCAGCAGGACAGTGACCAAACTGACCGAGCACTCCGGCCTTGCACCCACAGAAGGGCTGGGAAGGGGAGTGTGGAGCTGGGAAGAGCAGATGTAGAAAGAGCCAGGGCCATTGTCCCTGTCTGTGCTGGCTCTGCTGCGAGCCTCTTTCCTTCACAACTGCAAAAGATCATTGTTTTATTCAGAGCCATAGGGAACAAAGCTTTTGAAAGTCATTGAGATACTGAATAATGGCAGATACTCATGTAGAAATGCTGTGAGTAGTGATATTCGTTTCTGGAAAACATGACAGTAGGAATGTATTAAAAAAATGCAAAAATGGAGAAAAGGACACCAAGACTGAGATTGAAATAAGTTACATTCAGAAGGTTCTGCAGAAGAAAAGAGGCAGGTTTTGCTTCTGAAATCCAGCCAGCAGTTTCCTCATGGACTCCACGAGTTCCTTATTCCTCAGGCTGGAGATGAGGGGGTTCAGGGCTGGAGGCACCAGCGAGTACAGAACTGACAGGGCCAGATCCAGGGATGGGGAGGAGATGGAGGGGGGCTTCAGGTGGGCAAATAAACCACTGCTGACAAACAAGAATACCACAGCCAGGCGAGGCAGGCACGTGGAAAAGGCTTTGTGTCCTAGGAGGCCCCACTTTGCCCAAGTAGAGCCTTGCATCCATGAGATTCCCTGTTGTCACAATGCTCTGCTGGGTTCCGTGGGGCTGTGCTGTGTCACAGTGGACACTGAGCTCCACGTGCCCTGGCACTATCCAAGTGGCACCTGGCTTCCATGAGGCCCCACTGTGTTTGCAGTGGACACTTGGTTCCCCAAGATGTCCTTGTGTCACAGAGCTCTCCTGGTGCCATGAGGCCCGGCTGTGTTGATGCCTTCAGGAACTCAGAAATAAAGTAACAGCCTTGGAGATAATATTATAGAGGAGGTAATAGAAAGGCTGATCTTTATTAGAGACCTCCAAGGGGCAGATATGGAAAATGTCCACAGAAGGCCCAGCCCCCCAAAGGGTGAATACAGTTCTATAAGTACAGCAGATTAGCATATTTGACAAAAATCACCAGTTAGGAGCACAGGTGGTGAGGCATGACAAAGTTCCTTGCAAGGGTCACTCTGTCCATGACTGGACACTTCAGGCACAGCAAGGAAGGAAAGCAACAACAGAACCAAACAAAATCCAGGCAATCAAACCAGAAATGAACTGAGGACTGTCCCTGTGTGTGTGTGACAAGAGCACAGTGAGGGCAAGGATAAAAGGAACACGGCCTAAAAGTGTCACAGAGCTCCAACTTAACAGGACTTGACTTATACCCAAACCTGAACTTACATCTTCAACTTCACAATTTAGACAAAGAACAGCACTTGACAATATTTATCCAAACTTATAAACTATGACTTCACCATTTACAGAGGAATAGTATTTAACTTAGCTTATAACTTCTATTAAACCTGGAATTATGGTAAGGCACTTCACAAAGCACTGACTCAGAAAACTCTAAACCCTACAACTTCAAGTTATCCAGATTTTGAGAAGAGGAAGTCAGGAGAAGAGAGAGAGATCCACAAGTCAGGGCCTTGGATCCAGCGCCATCTCAGCTGCTCTGAGCTCCAGGGCTGTGGGACGTGTCAGTGTCACAGCCGTGTCACAGCCTCACCTGCTCTGGTCCCTCTCACAGGTGGGGTTTTCAGGGTTCCAGAGGCTTGGCAGCCACTTTGGGGCTGCACCAGAGCCTGCAGTGGCTGGGGCTGGGGCAGTGACCATCCCAAAACCACCTCAGAAACCTGGGATGCACCAAAATCCCTTCAAGAACGTGGAATACCCAAAAACTCACTCAAGAATGGGTTCCCCCTCCCTTCATCATCCCAAACCTGTGGCTGTCTCATTCCAGACTTCACCACACCCTCCCAATCCCCACCAAAACTCCTCTCACACCTTCTGGACATTAAGACCCCCTTCCCAAGCCCTATTTCCCCTATCCCACCCCTCCCAATCCCCATCTCACCCATCCTGCCCCACCCAATGCTCACCTCACCCCTCCTGATCTGCATCCCACTTTGCCCACTTTACCTCCTTCAAACCCCATTCCACCCTCAGGGACTGAGGAATTAAATAATTTTTGGGTAGGATTGAGTAGTTTGCAGTGGCAATGAGTGTTTTTGAGGTGACAAATCAAACCGTCTTGTCTCTTTGAGGGTTAAGAAATGGAGACAACCACACCAAATACCCTCAAATCCTCCCAAGTAACACTCAGAGTCCCAGATTCTTTAGAAACACAAGTAAAAAGTGAGGATTGAGATGGCTTTGATGAATTTGTTGATTTCCAGCCCAATTTTACTGGTTTTAAAGGGAGGAAGATGAATCAAAAGAATATTAGGGACCGCCAAACTAAAGGACCATCAGCCCAGTGTCTTCCCAATGTGGGTCCCCTGTTGGGGGATGCAGTTGGAGCAGTGCAGGAAGCTCTTCCCACAGTTGGGGCACTCGCAGGGCCTCCCTTACCGGTGCCTCCGTTGGTGTTGGCTCAGGTGGGATTTCTGGCTGAAGCTCATCCCACATTGCCCACACTCGTAGGGCCTCTCCCCAGTGTGGATGCGCCGGTGGGCGATGAGATCGGAGTTTTGCTTGAAGCCCTTCCTGCAGTCGGGGCAGCGGAAGGGCCTCTCCTCTGTGTGAATTCGCTGGTGCACAAGGAGTTTGGAGCTGGTCTGAAACCTCTTCCCACACTCGGGACACTCGTAGGGCCTCTCCCCAGTGTGGATCATTTGGTGGATGATCAGTTGGGACCTACAGTTGAAGCCCTTCCCACATTCCCCACACTTGTATGGCCTTTCCTCAGCGTGGATGTTTTGGTGGCAGATCAAGTGGGAGCGCTGGCTGAAGCTTTTCCCACACTTATCACACTCATAGGGCCGTTCCCTGGTGTGGGTCCTCTGGTGGCGGATCAGGTGGGATTTCTGGCTGAAGCTCATCCCACATTGCCCACACTCGTAGGGCCTCTCCCCAGTGTGGATGCGCTGGTGGGTGATGAGGGTGGAGTTGTGCTTGAAGCCCTTCCTGCAGTCGGGGCAGGAGAAGGGTCTCTCCTCTGTGTGAATCTGCTGGTGCTGGAGGAGATTGGAGCTGGTCTGAAAACTCTTCTGACACTTGGGACACTCGTAGGATTTGTCCCCAGTGTGGATGATCTGGTGCTGGACAGTAGTGTTGCTCTGGCTGAAGCTCTGTCCACCTTCCTGGCACAGGGTGGGTCTTTCCTCCTCAGAGCATCCTGGAATGGGTTTGGAGTCCTTCCTCCTGCAGGATCTCCATCGCTTTTTCTCCTGATTTGATTCCTGTGCCGTGGAGCCACTTAAAACAGCCTCTTCCATGAGGTCCTGCCGTGGGGATTTGTCCTCCCTGGTCTCCATCCTCAGCTCCTTGTCTGGGGGAGGAAGGACAAGGACAGGATGGGATTTGCCTCCATGCCACAGGGAAGGGGAAGGAGATTCTCCCAACACATCCCCAGCAGGACGGCGTTGGCAGCGGGGTTGTCCTGCAGCCAGGGCCATGCTGGGCTGGGAAATGGAGCAGGAGAGAGGGGGAAAGGGCACTGACTTCCTCCTTGTCGGGGGGCTTCCCCAACATTCAGGTGGTTTCAGGGTCCCTTTCCCCCCTGCACAGCTCTGAGCCAAGCCGAAGGAAGAGACGGAGTCTTCAGGTGTAGATTTTTCAAGGTTGCATTTTTCGTTTATTGTTTCTTATCTTACAAATTTCTCACAGTCCAACATGATGTTTGCAGCTGCATGGACTTCTCACGTCTCCCCCCGAGCTGGGCAGTCCTTAATCTTTTATACTAATTACTACGTGTTCGTTATTTACTATTTCTTACCAATGTCTATCACTATTACTAAAAAGGTCATCTATACACTGACCCAATCCTCACTAACTACTTTGTGCCAACGTCATAGCAGAAATGGAGTGAGGGAAGGAGAAGGAAGAAGAAGGAGGCAACGCCCCAGATTCTCCATCTTGTCCCCATTCACTCCAATGCTATGAACCTAAAATTACTATTTTTTTCACTCTGTGATAAACTAAACTACTATTTTTCACACTCCCGTGGCCTGCAAACCCTCTCTCAGTTTAGGAAGTTTTTCCCATGGACTGAGATCAAAGCCAGTGTCTCTCTGAGCTCTGGGCTGGGGTCTCAGAGCCCCCTGCCCAGGTCTCTGACCCTCCAGGGCAACCAAAGGAATGCCCTGGACTCCAACATCTCCCCCTCCTGTTTGAACTAAAAACACTTCTTTGGCTACTCTGTCTACGGCTCGCCGTATACATAGAAACAAACACGGCAAAATCATGAGAAGGATTACAAGCTCTATTAAAATATATATAACTATTTTTAACAGTTCCTTCTACAGTGATGAAAGGTTAAACAAATTGAACAAACCATCTATCCATGACGCAGTTACTTCTCTAAGTTTGTTCACACTCTCTTGCAATTGCTTGACGTTTTCATGAATGGATTTGGAATGATCTGACAAATTCATGCAGCACATTCCTTCAAATTCCTCACACTCATGCTTGTGGGTCAGTAAAAGGTAATTAATCGCTGCCTTGTTTTGGAGAGTTGCTCGTCTTACACTGTCAATGTCTAACAACATGTCACTCAGTGCAAGAGAGACAGCTCGGGCATGTTTGCTCAGCTAACAACCCACATGATCCAATTGTGTCAAGGCTGCTCCTGATGCTACTTGTGGGTAAAAAATTGCAACTGCAATTCTCTGAGCTTTGCTCCATGTGTGAACTTCATTATCACAATTTGGGTCATACATTTGAACTGATCTTTTCCCTCTCTGTTTTAGTTCTCTCATCAGTGTCATGTCGGGTGTTAGCAATGAAAGCATTCCAATGCTGCACGGACCACTTGTGGCATTTGTAGGAATCGCGGGCCAAATTTTGTTCCCACAAATGAAAAAGTTTCTCTTTGGTAACTGAGCTGGAACATGATTGGATGGTTTTTTCAGCATCTTAGTGTAATTACACTAAGATGATGAATTTCTGTAAAAATTGAGGTTTGGAGTGACGTCTATAGTTTTATTTTTTGCCACTCTAGAAAGGTTGAATTTTACACAGAATTGCATTGGGACTGATCCAAGAATTTCTAGTTTCTGGGGTTCAAAAGGAGCTACAGGAAGGAATTTCACCTAAACATCTCATTGGTCCACTGGATTTACAATGGACTTTGAAATTTCTGAAGGGATGTTTTTTGGAATTGGCCATTCGGTCACTGGCAATCTTACTAAACATGTTGAGAAAGGTTTCCCTGGTCTTGAGTGTGTCAGGCAGATGGTATCCAAACCTGATGCATTGGCTAGAGTTTCCCAAACATTCTCTTTTGGTTGAGCTACGGGCAAAACTGCTACATTGCTCAAGGCAACCAAGAAGAGAATGAGGCATAAGGATAGTTCTTTCATTTTCAATGACTTTTTTCTCATGGGAATCCTTAAAAATGCAACTTCACCTAAGTCCCAAAGAACTTAAGTCCCAGAGTCTTTTTTGCACGTAGAACGAAGGGATGTCTGCTGCTCTGACACCAGCTCACGTCTGCGTGCCCAGTTCTCTTCCTCTGGTCTTGGGGTTCGTCTCTGCTTGTGTCTGGACTCGGTACGGTTTCACTTGTCTTGCTGCCAGCCACTTTGGCCCAACTGCTGTGGAGACACAAGCAAATCCTTTGCTCCAAGTTATCAATTTGAATGGTCCTTCAATTTGACTTGTCTCTGGGTTTCTGACCAAAACTAAAGGGTTTTCTTTCAGTTTTGCTCTCGTGCTGTTTGAAAAATGCCTCATGATTGGTGGAGTTGGCTCTGTAAAAGAGCCATTGAGAAAATTCAACACATACAAGGCTTTATTCAAGCGCATGTATGGTGTTGCGTCTGCTTCTCCTCTTTTTTGTCTGTCCAAAAGGGATTTCAATGTTTGATGTGTTCTTTCAATGATTGCCTGACTTGTTGGAGAGTTTGGGATACCAAAGGTATGATGGACACCCCACTTCTTCAGGAATTTGTCAAGCACTTTCCCTATGTATGTTGGTCTGTTGTCTGTTTTGATTTCTTGCGGCACGCCTAAAGATGCAAATGCCTGCAAGAAATGTCGACAAGCGTGTTGTGCTGTCTCACCTGTGTGCAATGATGCGAAGACTGCACTTGAAAATGTGTCAACTGAAACATGAACATTTTTGAGTTTCCCAAAGGATGGATACTTTGTGACATCAGTTTGCCATAACTGCAAACTGTGCAATCTTCTTGGATTGACTGCTCCCATTGACGCAGGAGGCTGCACAAGCTGGCAATCTGGGCAAGCACTAATGATTTCTTTTGCCTGACTTTTGGAAATGTGAAAGCCTTCCATTAGTGCTTGAGCATTCTGATGAAAGAATGCATGACTCAATTTTGCCTGTTCAAAAATGTTCGGTAAAGTTCTTGAAATTGGCATGGTCAATTTGTCTGCGTGTGCATTGCTTTCTGCTAAAAAACCTGGAAGGGATGAATGTGCCTTGATGTGAGAGACAAAGTATTTATGTTTTCTGTTTTGCAACAATGTCCTCATGCATAGTAAATATGAATACAATTTTTCATTGTCAACTTCTCTCAAAAGTGAACCTTCAAGCCTTTTGACTACATTAGCTACGTAAGCTGAGTCTGTGATCAAGTTAAAAGGTTGCTGGAACAGCTCAAAAGTTCTGACTACTGCTGCTAATTCTACTATTTGTGGTGACCCTTGTACTATTCTTATATCTGATTTCCACTCCCCCGTGATGTCATCCTGCCATGTACTTACTGATTTGTGAGTCTTTCCTGAGCCGTCAGTAAAAACTGTTATTGCATCCAACGGCACCTCACTTATTTTCGGTTTTTCTCTGAAACTTATTTTTGCTTTCAACAGCCTGTGACTTGGGAAATGAATAGTACAAACACCTGAGTAATCTAACAATGCAATCTGCAAATCTTCTGACTTTTGCAAAGCCCAATCAAAATAATCTTTTTTCAAAGGCAGGTAAATTGTTGTAAAATCTTTGCCTGCCATTGTTTGCAGCCTGGTCCTAGCTTTGATGATGATCTGAGCTATCATTTCCAGACTTGAGAGGATCGTCCTCGGAGACTTGTAAGATAAAAAAATCCACTCTAAAATCAACAATGGGTCTTTCTGTGATGAATTCCACTGAAAAATCAATCTATACAACTGTATTTTTTCCCCCAACACTGCAAGAAAAAAAGGTAAAGATGTTACAAAGCGATGTGCCTGTCTCTGCTGGAGGGCTCCAGCAATTTTCTCAAGGGCCTCCCGAGCCTCTGGGGTGAGGCTCCTGGGAGATTTGATGTTACTGTCCCCTTTCAAGAGATTGAACAACGGCACAAGTTCATCATTTGTGATCCCCAAGATGGATCTCATCCAGTTGATTTCCCCCAAAAGTTGTTGCAAATCCTGTAAGTTGTTAACTTCTGTTTTAATTTCTATTTTCTGTGGTTTCACTGTTTGTTCAGTGATTTTCCATCCTAAGTATTTCCAAGGTGCAATTTCCTGAATTTTTGAAGTTGAAATTTCCAAACCTGCATGTTGCACCTCTGTGATCACACAGTCACGAGCTCTCTGCAATTCTTGTTGTGTCGGTGCTGCAATGAGCAGATCATCCATATAATGAATGATTTTTGCTCCTGGATGTTTCTCTCGAGCTGGAGACAGTGCTCGTGCAACAAAACATTGGCAGATGGTCGGCAAGTTCCGGAGTCCTTGAGGAAGAACAACCCAATGGTATCTCTGCAGAGGCTCCTCCCTGTTGACACTTGGGATGGAAAAGGCAAATCGAGGAGCATCATCTGGATGAAGTGGAATGTTGAAAAAACAGTCTTTGAGATCAATGATCACAAGCGGCCAATCTCTCGGAATCATTGAGAGAGATGGAAGCCCCAGCTGAAGTGGTCCCATTTCCTCAATGACCTCATTGATTTTTCTGAAGCATCTGTCCCTGAGAAAAAACTTCGAGAGAAAGAAGATGTGGGATCGTGGCGAAATGCTGTTTCAGTGAACCTGCGAAAAAACTTGTTCATAAAGTCCTCAGATAACAAAAATGATGAAGCTTGCTGTGCGAACTCAAGTGCCTTTACTCTTGTGGCAGGAATCCCCTCTGATGCTGTGATTCTGATTATATCTTCATCTGTGATTGACATCTCCTGGTCCTCTTCAACCACATCATCATCCTTCAGCATTGGCAGAGGTTCTTTCGGCTTCTGTTTGAATCGCTGTTCTGAAGAGGTTGATTTTTTATATGAAACTGGAAAAAAATGATGCAGCGTGGGTGTGTCCTCCCAAACCGATGCTTCAGTTGATGCGACTGATGATCTCCGCGCTCGCTGTCTCTCTGCCCCGCCCCTCGGTGACGTCGGCACGCTGACAGCTGTTCTCTGCGGGCTCGGAGTTCTGAAGTATCTTTTAAATTCTGGAAAAGCCTGTAAAATCTGAGATATTTTTGGACGCGCGCCCATCCGCAATACCTCAGCAGCTGTCCCTGGATCACCGCACGCAGGTGGCTCAGGTTCATAGCTGCCCGTGGACGTGATCGGGCCCCGCAGCCCCGGCTGCCTGGGGGTGGTACCCTCGAGACTCTCCCCGCCTCGGCCACGCCCCGTCCCTGCCCGCTCCGTCTCTGCTGGCCCCGCCCCTGCCCATCTCGGCCCGGCGGTCTCCGGCGGGATACCCCGCCCCATCTCACGTTCAAGGTCAGCCCCGTCTCTTTCGTCATCGGAATCAGCCCCCCCCCGAAGAGGAACGCGCCTCGGGCTTTGCCCTGCCCCTGTCGCGCCTGCGCCTGGACCGGCCGCAAGGATTTCTGGGGTTTGTAGTATTCGGCCCGTTCTCGAGCCCTCCCCCGCTGCGGCCCCATCCCCCACAGACTGTTCTCGGCGATCTGCACCTCTGTCTCCCGACGCGCCTTGCAATCGCGTCCCGTCGCGTCCCGCCGCCTCGGCTCCCCGCGCGGCCTCGCCCCCCCGCGCAATCTCGCTCTCCTGCGCAGTCTCGCTCCCCCGCGCAGTTTCGCTCCCCCTCCGCGGTTCTGATGGCACTCGCCCCTGCTCTTTCGCCCCCCCGTCCTCTCCACCCGCACCCGGTTTTCCCACGGGAAGGGAAAGGAGCAATGGCGAAGGAGGGGTTTGTCGCTGCGGCGACTCTGGAGGTGTAAAGGGACTTCTAGGTGGAGTTCTTCCCCCCCCCTCCGTGTGCGAATGTGGGGTTTGTTCTTGGATTGCTTCAAAGAAAAGCATGTCCAAATCCTCCTGCTCTGTTGGATGGATCAGAAGCTTCATTTCTCCTGGAAACAATTTTGGGGCTTTTGATGAGCTTTCTGTTGGACCTTGAGATAGTTTTGTTCTTTCCCCTCCCCCTTCTCTTTCCTCTGGGGGATGTGTCAATCTTGGAGTTAGCATGGCTATTTCTTCTGGCTTTGTGCTAACTTCCTTTTGCTTGCTTGGCAGGTGTCTAACCTCGGACGCTTCCCTGTTATATTCTGTTATAACTTTTAACATAATTCTCTCAGCCGACAAAAGTTTTGCGGCAATTTTATCTTTTTTTGTGGCATTATCATAAAGTTTTCTGTTCACTTCCTGCTAAAAACTTGGCTTAAAAAGAAACTGGGTTTCACATTGTGAATAGTTACATTTGACCCATAACATTAGGGCTCGGAGCTCCTTATCTTTCAGCGCTATATTGTATTTTGATATTATTTCTTTTAACTGTTCTAATATAATAATTCTCTCTTGTGATGTTGTCTCTCCTATGGGTGTGGTGTATTTCTGAATCTCACTGGTCTTACCAATTTAAAGGTTTGCTGCAGCTCTGGTTTAATTTGTCTCAGAGATGTCCCGATGTCTGTCCAGCAGATCTCAGGATGACGGGTTCCTGGGCCCTGGAAAGCTGTCGTCTGGGACAAAGTGGAACGAGGTGTTCTTCTTTTGGCTAAACAGGTGTTTTTCTTCTCCGGAGATCTCGGCCTGGCAGTTTGATGTTCTGGGAGCTTTTGATTTTTCTGCAGAGGTTTTGTGACTTTTTTTCGGTGCTCCTTTTCAGGAGTGCGAGTCAGGGATGCCAGATGTTGTCCGGCCAGGGACGCTAGATGTTTCTGCCCACTCACTCAGAGAAGCTAGGTGTTTCTTTCGCCCACCCAGGGACGCCAGATGTCGGGGGGCTTCCCCAACATTCAGGTGGTTTCAGGGTCCCTTTCCCCCCTGCACAGCTCTGAGCCAAGCCGAAGGAAGAGACGGAGTCTTCAGGTGTAGATTTTTCAAGGTTGCATTTTTCGTTTATTGTTTCTTATCTTACAAATTTCTCACAGTCCAACATGATGTTTGCAGCTGCATGGACTTCTCACGTCTCCCCCCGAGCTGGGCAGTCCTTAATCTTTTATACTAATTACTACGTGTTCGTTATTTACTATTTCTTACCAATGTCTATCACTATTACTAAAAAAGTCATCTATACACTGACCCAATCCTCACTAACTACTTTGTGCCAACGTCATAGCAGAAATAGAGTGAGGGAAGGAGAAGGAAGAAGAAAGAAGCAACGCCCCAGATTCTCCATCTTGTCCCCATTCACTCCAATGCTATGAACCTAAAATTACTATTTTTTTCACTCTGTGATAAACTAAACTACTATTTTTCACAATCCCGTGGCCTGCAAACCCTCTCTCAGTTTAAGAAGTTTTTCCCATAGACTGAGATCAAAGCCAGTGTCTCTCTGAGCTCTAGGCTGGGGTCTCAGAGCCCCCTGCCCAAGTCTCTGACCCTCCAGGGCAACCAAAGGAATGCCCTGGACTCCAACACCTCCTCACCTGCCTGGCTGTCCTGGAGCATCTTCCTCTTCCTCACAGCCTCTTCCTCCATCCAACCAAGGTTAGGGAATGCGAAATCCTGGTTTGGGCAAAAACAAGGGATGAGTATGATGAGTTTGAATGTCCCTCTGCTCAAGTCCATCTCTACAATCACCAGACATCTGAAGTCCCTAATAGCCTATCAAACACCAAGAGCAGCCCTGAAAATTTCTTTGTGGAGTTCCCTGTCTCGGGTCTCCCTGCCCTCCCCAGGCTGCTCAGAATCCCAGGAATCTGAAAAGCTCCTCCCTTTTCCATTTTCTATTTAGGATTGCTGGGAGTTTTGGGGTCCCAGGGTCCCTTCTCCCCTTATTCTCTGCTTTGGGGTGCAGGGGCTCCAAGGAGTCCCCCCTGCCCCTCTCCAAGCTGTTGAAGGTCCTGCAAATTGCAGCTCTCCCCCCTCTCTGGGGCCCTGTGGGACACAGGGCTCTGCTCCTCCAGGCTGCCTCTGCCAGCAGCTGCCACTGGGACCCCCCTATGTCACCCTGTTATAAATAAATTCTATTCAAATAATCTATGTTTTAGTTACTTAATTGTTAAGTAATTCCATTAAGATTGTTAATGCTAGCTTCTATATAAAGAATTTGCCTTATTCCTGTTTTAATACTGATTTATTACCTTATTTGCTTGTTTGTTAATTATGAATTCACCTTATTACCTGTATCTCTGCTCCCATTTGCCGGATAGTGTCTGAATATGCAAATAAAAAGAACACTGGAATTCTGGGAACAGCTCAAGAACAAGCGACTCTGAAAAGCAGGGAACCAAAGTAAAATCCAGGACTGTAGTCACAATTTAGACTAGTGCAAGAAGTACGGGGGTCCGCCGAAGCAGCTCTATTTAGTCGCCGTGACCTGAGAAGGAGTCCCCCATCGCTGGACGACCCCTGATCAGCGACGCGAAACGGACTCCCCGGCAAGGGAAAAAGCCCGTGAGGGGGGGTGGGAGTCCCCAGCTTTGCTGTGAAGCGAAGCTGTGTGTACCTCCTCCTCCACGTTGCCAAGGGAGCAAGCAAGCTCTCCCCCAAGGCCAAGCTTGATAATAAAGAAACATACAAAACCAGCAAGTCTCTGACTCTCTATTATATTTTTTTCCAGAACAATTTTTGGGGGCTCGTCCACGGGATTTGGCCACGCCTGAAGAGGGACCGAGGACGGGACGGCCGCTCGCCCTTCAGACCTCCGGGACAGCTGGACAAGCGGGAGCAGCCTGGGACCGGCAGCGAGGAGGACCGCCGGAGGGTGAGCATTCCGGCGGTGGGTAAAGGAGACGTGTGAGTGGGAGTGTGAAAGAGTCGGGGGCCGGCAGCTCGGACCCCCGGAACTGAGTGTGGACCCCTCGGTACTGCGGTTTCGGAACTCCCGCGAGGGGGCCGACCAGGAAAAAGGGAGAAGCAAGAGAATAATGAGCGAGGCGTCTCCTTAGGGGCAGAAAGACCCCCCCCTGGGCGTGCAGGGGAAAACAAAGTGTGAGTGGCACGCATTGGGGGCAGGTCCTCCCCCCTTAAAGGCTAGAGTAGCCTAGGAGGGGTTAGAATCCCTGGAGGGGCGGGAAAACCGTACCAGGGTTGACAGGGTGTCCCCAAACACTGCAGGTGCCGAGAGCTCATGAGAGTCCCTGCTTCCCAGGACTGAGCCAGATGCACCGGAGAGGGTGTGCTGCCACGGTCTCAGGGAGGAGGCTGTAAACCCACAGCCCGAGGACACCGGGGTGGGGAGTCAATGTAGAGGCAAGGCGGGCATCCTGCACACACACACTCATCCCTCTTGCCGAGGCTGCTTCGCTGGGGAGAAGTAGTCAAGCCAGACCGGTGGAAGGCAAAGGGGTCGGGCCCTGCTCGGGTTGATCCTTGGAAACAAGGAAGGGATACCCCCCCAGGTAACCCGTGTGGAGTCTTGACCTCTTACCTCCGTTTCAAAAAGTGAAGAGGGGAACGGTACTAGTGACAGGGCAGTCTAGTCCGGGGTTCGGACTGAAGGTGTCCAGCCCGGCGGGGGCTCAGGCGTGGGAAGGCCCTGAGGCCCGGAAGGGGATGCCAGTACTAGGGACCCTGTCGTGCGCCACAAAGCGTGTCCAGAGTCTCAGGGGTGAGGCAAGGCGCGGGGGTACATAGGGGGTGAGGTCATTAGGACTCACCTCAAAGGGGTCAGAAGAGAGTCTGAGCCCCTGGTGTAAGAAAAGTGTGAGCGTCCAAGAAAGTGAGGAAGGTTGGAGAAAGTGAGTAGAAAGAGAGAGAGTTAGTTCCCTAAATGAAAGCAAAAGTGTAGGAAAGAGTAGAAAAGCATAAAGTTTAGGAGTTTTATGTTGAAGTCTTCAAGAATTAAGTCAGGAGATTTGAAGTAAACGGAGAAAAGCTGAAGAATTTTTTTTGCTTGAAAAAACCTGTGTTGCCAGTCAGTAGAGGGCACCTTTGAAATTTTTTTTCCAGTTTAAAGAAAATGGGACAATGTACTAGTAAGCAAAAGAAATCCCAAAAGGAGAATAACAAAGTAAAGAGTATTCCACCCGGTAGTCCCTTAGAACAACTTTTAGCTAAATGGGATTCTTTAGAGGCCACAAAAGGACTAGATCAGGTTAAAATGGTGTTTTATTGCACAGAAGTCTGGCCAAAATTAAAATTACCAGGAGAGTGGCCATGGTTTGGAACACATGATGAGTGAATGTGCTATCAGTTAAACCAGTACCTAAGAACTCAGGAAGATCCAGACGTAAACCAGTTAGCTTATGCTGCTTATTGGCAAAAGAGAGCCACGAGTAAAGAGAATATAAAATTCCGCAAATTAAAAGAAAAAGAAAAGTGTGAAAGAAAGGAACAGAAAGAGGAAAGAACAGAAACTAATCAAAGATGGGACCCTTTAGATCATTTACCCCCTCCAATTTACCCAGAAGTGCCCCAAGCCCCTCAAAATCCTGTCCCAGTTCCCCTACTAACTTCCCCAAGTCAAACTCAAACTCCTTCAGAACCCTCTCCTCCTCTTCCCCCAGTGATTCCATCATCACCCCTCCTTAACACTTCTCCTCCCCAGTCCTTAGTACCTTCTCCCCCTTCTCTCCCAACAGCCCCTTTGCCACCTCCTTCCAATAGTCAAAAGTTCTTTAGCCCCAGCTATAACCCCTTCAGTTTCCCAAAACACAACCTCTTCCCTAGCCCCCCTTTCTCCCACAGTACCATCCTCTGTTTCTCCCCCTACAGATTTTACTACCTCCCCCTCACCTACAGCAATGCCCCTGCCACCCCCTAATTGGGAGTTAACCAAAACCCCTACAGACTCCTGTGAGTCATCCCGTTCTCCTGGAAATCCCCAGGAATTTGTAACTCAGCCAGTGTTATCAGTTAATAATGTAAGTGAAGGACCCTATTGTAACACCAGGTCAAAAGCCTTAAAGCCAGAAAGACTTTTTCCCCTCAGGGAAGTGCCTATGGGAGGAGTGATTGGAGGAGTGGGATTTGTAAATGCCCCATTAACAGCCTCTGAGGTAAGAGGATTTAAGAAAGAGCTAGGAAATTTAGTTGAAGATCCCATAGGTATTGCCACACAGGTAGACCAATTCCTTGGACCCAATGTTTATACATGGGGAGAGTTAAATTCTATATTAAACATCTTGTTCTCCCCTGAGGAAATACGAATGATTAGAACAGCAAGTATCAGAATCTGGGAAAGGGAAAATAGGTTGGGGCCCCCTGGAGATCATAAATTACCGATAACTGACCCAGGGTGGGACCCAAATCGAGAAGAAGAAAGACAAAATATGAGAGACTATAGGTCCTTAATAGTAAGAGGTATAAGAGAATCTGTCCCCAGAGGGAATAATACTAAATTAGCTTTTTATGGGTCCCAAGAAAAAGATGAGACTCCTGCCACTTGGCTAAATCGATTAAAAGAAATTTTCAATTATATTCAAGCATAGACCCTGATAGTCCTGAGGGACAAGTAATTCTAAAAGTGCAGTTTGTAACAAAGTCATGGCCAGATATACGGAGAAAATTAGAAAAAATTGAAGATTGGCAGGAGAAAAGTATTAATGAATTATTAAAAGAAGCCTTAAGAGTTTACCTGAGGAGAGAAGAAGAAAAAGCTAAAGCCAAGGCTCGCATTATGGTAGCTGTAGCAAGAGAAAGTACTGGAGTAGCAGAAAACCAGAAAAACTCCTCCTTGAAATCTAGTGAGGGAGGACCAAGACCCTCATTTAAAGAACCAAAGTCACCCATAGTACCTCCGTGGGTAAATTTAAAAAGAAGTAACCCAGGAGAGAATAGAACTTGTTATTATTGTGGTGAAATAGGGCATTTAAAAAGGGACTGTAAGAAATTATCACTTGATGAAGCTATTGCAAGGGAGCAAGATGCCCTGGAGAGGGTGCTGGAAGGGGAGGATTAGGGGGGTCAGAGGCTCTATAAAATAGGGGACCCAATAGAACAACAAGATGAGCATCTAGTAAACTTTGATGTGGGGCCCCAAAGTGAAGAATATGAATTCTTAGTAGACACAGGAGCTGATAGATCGAGTTTAAGGAAATTACCAACAGGGGTAACAATCGGGACAAAAACTTGTGAAGTGTTAGGAGCTGAAGGGAGGCCCTTTCGAGCATTAATAGTTGAAGGAGTAGAGATTAAAGGGAACTCAAAGCACTGTGTAGCTGATTTTCTTTATTTACCACATACAGAAACCAATTTACTAGGCAGAGACTTACAAGTGCAGCTCGGGGTAGGAGTTATCCCAAAAGATGGAAAAATGGTTGTGCATATCATGAAACTGACCCAAGGGGATATACAAGAGATAAATCCAGAAGTGTGGGCTACAGAGGGAAAATATGGGTGTTTAGATATCCCTCCCATTAAGACAGAAATGCAAAAAGATACCCCCGCCATCAGAGTTAAGCAATACCCAATGTCACCAGAAGGAAAGAAAGGGCTAGCTTCAGTAATTGAGCATCTTTTAAAAGAAAATATCCTGGAACTCTGTATGTCCCCTCATAACACCCCTATATTAGCCATAAAGAAAGATGAGGGAAAGTTTAGATTAGTCCAGGATTTGAGAGAAATAAATAAAAGAACTACTCGACACGCAGTAGTACCTAACCCCTATACTTTGCTGAGTAAAATTCCAAGAGAGCATAGCTGGTTCACAGTGATAGACTTAAAGGATGCTTTTTGGGCATGTCCCCTAGCAGAAGAGTGTAGGGATTGGTTCGCCTTTGAATGGGAACATCCAGACAGGGGAAGAAAACAACAGCTAAGGTGGACCCGGTTACCACAGGGGTATACGGAATCGCCAAATATCTTCAGACAGGCCCTAGAAACATTATTAGTTTAGTCCCAAAGAAGGAGTTCAAATCTTGCAATACGTGGATGATTTATTAATATCAGGGGAGACAGAGAAAGAAGTTAAAGATGTAAGTATACAACTTCTAAACTTTCTTGGAGAAAAGGGGTTAAAAGTATCTCAGAGTAAACTACAGTTTGTAGAAACTGAAGTCACTTATTTAGGACACATAATCGGAAAGGGGAGTAAAAGGTTAAGCCCTGCAAGAATTTCAGGAATAGTGTCTACATCACCTCCAAAAACTAAGAGAGACATAAGGAAACTTCTAGGCCTGTTTGGATACTGCAAGCACTGGATAGATAAGTACACTCAAGGGGTCAAATTTCTTTATGATAAATTAATAGACCAGGAACCAATGAATTGGACAGAGAGTGACGAGAGGCAGCTGCAGGATCTAAAAGAGAAATTATCCTCAGCACCAGTTTTAAGCTTACCAGATCTTAAAAAGGAGTTTGATTTGTTTGTAAACACTGAGGAAGGGATAGCATACGGAGTTTTAACCCAAGAATGGGGAGGATACCGAAAACCTGTAGCATTTTTATCAAAACTATTAGAACCAGTCGCCAGGGGATTGCCAGCTTGTCTCCAAGAAGTTGCAGCTGCAGCTATTTTAATAGAAGAAGCTCAAAATTAACATTACAGGGAAAGATAAAGATACATACTCCACATGATTTGAAAACAATTTTAAGTCAAAGAGCTCAAAAGTGGCTCACAGATTCTAGAATCCTAAAATATGAAATTATACTGATAAATTCAGATAACCTAGAACTAACCACATCAAAAAGCTTAAATCCAGACCAGTTTCTCTCTGGCGAGCCCACTGAAGAAATAGAACACCATTGCCTAGAACTCACTGGTATGCAGACAAAAGTAAGAGAAGATTTAGAGGATACACCCCTTCCATATGGGAGAGTGTTGTTCACAGATGGGTCATCCCGAGTGGTGGAAGGGAAAAGAACATCCGGATACTCTGTGGTTGAGGGAGAGAAAATGGAAGTCTTAGAAAAGGGAAAGTTACCAAGTAATTGGTCAGCACAGTGCTGTGAAATACATGCACTAAAGAGAGGGCTAGACTTACTTAAAGATGACCGAGGGACCATTTATACAGACTCTAGATATGTCTCTGGTATCGTGCACACATTTGGGAAAATTTGGGAAGGACGGGGATATTTAAATTCAAAAGGGAAAAACTTAATACACACAGAATTAATAAAATCAGTGTTAAAATCTTTACAAAAACCAGTAGAAATTGCAGTAGTTCACATAAAAGGACATCAAAAGGGAGATATGCCCGAGATAAGGGGAAACCAGTTAGCTGATAAAACAGCCAGAGAAGCAGCTTTAGAACCAGGAGAACCAGTAAAAATCCTCAAATTGGAGAAAATGCCAAGAAAAGAAGAAGAAAGGATAGAGCAAGTGTTTAGTGAAAAAGAGCAGAAAGCAATAAAAGAATTAGGATTACACCAGGGGGAACACGGAGTGTGGTTAACAGCTGACGGACGGAAATTCTTAAATAAAGCCCTAGCCAGAAGAATACTTACAGAAATACATAATTTAACCCACTGGGGAACCCAGGGGTTATGTGACCATTTCCTAAGGGAAAACCTATGTATTGGAGTACACAAATTAGCAAAAGCAGTTACTCAGGGATGTATAATATGTCAGAAAATAAATCAAAAAGTTATGAGAAAAACTGAGCCTGGAGGGAGGGAGTTAGCCTTAAGGCCCTTCCAGGATGTGCAAATTGATTTTACTGAGATGCCCCCTGTTCAAGGGTACAAACACTTGTTAGTGATCATAGATCACCTTACCCATTGGGTAGAGACATTCCCTACAAAAAAGGAAACAGCAGAAGTAGTAACAAAAATAATATTAGAAGATATCCTCCCTCGGTATGGGCTGATAAATAATATTGATTCAGACAGAGGGCCACATTTCACAGCACAAATTCTACAACAGGTAACACAAGCCTTAGGGATAAAATGGAGGTTACACACCCCGTGGCATCCCCAAAGCTCAGGCAGAGTAGAAAGGATGAACAAAACCATTAAAAATGTACTGACTAAACTAATAACAGAAACTCAACTAAATTGGCTGAAATGCTTACCCCTGGCATTACTATGAATCAGAACACAGCCACGAGCAGATCTAGGAGTGTCACCATATGAAATGTTATTTGGGCTTCCCTTTCTGTTATCTCCTTATAGTTCTAAAGACTACCTGGAAGGAGAGGAAATCACTAGAAAATATCTAAAGACCATTGGACAAACCCTAGAAAATCTCAGAAAGAAAGGCTATCTTCCTCAAACTTCCCCTTTGGATGCAAATGTGCATCATATCAATCCTGGAGACTGGGTATTGATCAAAACGTGGACTAATACCCCACTGACCCCGAAGTTTGAAGGTCCCTACCAAGTACTGTTAACAACTCACACAGCAGTGCGCACTAAGGAAAAAGGATGGACCCACATCACCAGAGTTAAAGGGCCAGTACCCCCTCCTGGAGAGAACCCGAGTTCAGCACCCTCACCGGATGAAACTGAGTGGACAGTAACACCACACCCGAAAGACTTGAAATTAACCTTTAAAAAGAAATAAGATATAACAGAGACTGTGAAAACCTTTTGTTTCAGTTGCCTCTCCCATAATCAACGAACTCAAAAAAAAGGGGGGGGAGGGGGCACAATAAGCGTTAATTTCTGTAAACCTAAGTCAGTTTTTGTAATTAGCAATTTTAGATATGTTTAAGTAATAGATATATTAAAAAAGGGTATAAGTTTTCTTTTGGTATTAATTTTACATATAGTTTAAGTTCTTATAAGGAAGAATTTAAGTAAGTCCAAGGTTTTTTTATATGATAATTTTTAAATTGTAAGTTTTATGAATAGCAATTTAAATAAGTTTAAGTAATAGAAAAAAAAGTATGAGTTTTTTATTAAGTTTAAATATTGTTTAGGTTTTATAAATAGTGATTTAAATAAGTTTAAAAATTTTATATGTTAATTTTAAAAGTTGTTAAGTTCTATAAGTAGCAGTTTGAACAAATTTAAGTAATAGAAAAATTAAAAGAGTGTAAAGCTTTTTTTAAGAAAAAAAAAAAAAAAAAAGAGTAAATCTCCTACAGAACATTCTCTAAAGGCAACTAAATTAATAGGGAAGGGAAGTGGAAGCATGTAAGTGGGTTCTTTAGGGGACCTCTCCACTCCAAGAGGCAAGGCCGGGTGGAGCAGGAGATCCAGGAAGGACGGCCCATACCGGACTCTTGGGAGGGATCGTACTGATGATGTTCATAAAGCACACCTATGAAACAAAAGCCTGTGCTAACTGCTACCATCCAGTGTACGATGGAGAGGATCTCAGATCCTTATTCAGGGTCCATACCAACGTGAACCCAAACTGCTTTGGCCACTCTCAGTTGAATACTTGCCAAGAGGAGGGAAAAGTTTATTGGACCACAAAAAACACAGCTAGTTATGCACAGCGCCTGTTTGGGGAATGTCCTATAGGAGATACTTGGTTATGCTTTGACAAATTGATGTGAGCTAAAGCTCGATCAAAGAAATAGAGGGGGGAGTTGTTATAAATAAATTCTATTCAAGTAATCTATGTTTTAGTTACTTAATTGTTAAGTAATTCCATTAAGATTGTTAACACTATTTCTGTATAAAGAATTTGCCTTATTCCTGTTTTAATACTGATTTATCACCTTATTTACTTGTTAGTTAATTAAGAATTCACCTTATTACCTGTATCTCTGCTCTCATTCGCCGGATAGTGTCTGAATATGCAAATAAAAAGAACGCTAGAATTCTGGGAACAACTCAAGAACAAGCGACTCTGAAAAGCAGGGAACCAAAGTAAAATCCAGGACTGTAGTCACAATTTAGACTAGTGCAAGAAGTACGGGGGTCCGCCGAAGCAGCTTCATTTAGTCGCTGTGACCTGAGAAGGAGTCCCCCATCGCTGGACGACCCCTGATCAGCGACGCGAAACGGACTCCCCGGCAAGGGAAAAAGCCTGTGACAGGGGGTGGGAGTCCCCAGCTTTGCTGTGAAGCGAAGCTGTGTGTACCTCCTCCTCCACGTTGCCAAGAGAGCAAGCAAGCTCTCCCCCAAGGCCAAGCTTGATAATAAAGAAACATACAAAACCAGCAAGACTCTCTGACTCTCTCTTTTTTTTTTCCAGAACAATGTGGGGATTGCAGTGTGTGATTGGGTTTGAGAAAGTTGCGAGAGATAGGAATTGATAAGGGGCATGGGGTGTTGGAGTAGGGGGTGGGCAAGCAAGAGGCAGTTTTGGGTGGGTGCTGGTGCTTGTAGCTATTGTGTAGCAGGGCTGAGGTGGAAAAGCGAGTGTTTGGGAGAGTAAGGGCGGCTGCTTCTAGCAGAGAAAGGGAGAAAGACAAGGGGGCTTTCTCCACTGGGATGAGAAGATGTGGAGAAATTGTCTGAGGCATGGCTGCAAAGTAAAGGCCATGCTGCAAAGTAAAGGCCATGAGAAGATCTGACTTGTTAAGGTCTAGCAGAGAACATGCAGGACGACGTGACAAACAGCACGGATACTGTGTCCTTGTACAGAGAAGTTTCAAAATGACAAGGATGTTGATCATCAGAAATCACGTAGCTGTAACTACAAGGCTAACTACAAAAATCAATATGCATTGTGAAATAGTGAACTAATCAGGAGCTACAATTTTGTAATATGCATGAACTAATTAACTGCACTATATCTGTATGCGAGCACGTTAATAAATCTGAGACTTGTTGATCATGATAGCATGAGGCTCGTCTCCCGTTCTTCCACAAATGGTGACCCTGACGACGTGATACCACGGTGAGAAGCAACGTAGGGTTCGGGTCCTGCAAGCAGAGGGACGGCTACAGAGCATTACCGGAGAGCTCCGTGCCCTAAGCGACCACAGAGGTGGGCTTAGCCGATACGTGCTGCCGAGACCTGGAGAGGCTGCAACAGGGCTGACGTGAGTATGGATAGGCAAGCAGCATATGATTTATTTACAGCGTTTCTGCAAAAGCGGCAGGTTAAAGGGATAGATTTAAGCAAAGAACTACCAGACCTTTTAAAGTTCGCTTACTCTCAAGGTTTCTTTATTAACCCTCATACTGTCCATGAATTGTCTGAATGGAGATGGTTCGGGGATAAGCTGTGGGAACTCACGTTAGATGATGATAAGGCGGCGAAAAAGATGAGTAAACTTTGGAGGGTGGTTCACAACGAGTTACTTTTGTGTCAGGCAGAGAAAAGGGCAGCACGGGAAGTGGTTACTGCTCAGGAAAAGAATCAAAAGTATGATCCCCAGTGGGGCACTAGTACCCCTAATCCCCCCGTATTCACGACAGTTCATTTGCCGGCTGCAGCACCCGTTTCACCTTCAGCTCCTCCAGTAGCAGAAGAGCCTGTCCGGGAGAGGAGTAATAAGGGGGGGCCTCCTTACAGCCCTGAGAACAGTGTCCCTATCCCTCAGTCGGCCAGCTCCCCAAGCAGCCAAGAGCCTATCCCTGGGGCAGAGTCTGACCTTGCGGGGGCCATGGCAAGGGAGCGCTGGGAGGTTTGGGCAGCCCTAGCATGGCAAGGTGCCGAACAGGGTGATCAGGACATATTAGAGGCAGCCTCCGGGTGTCTTGCCTTCCCGGTTACTTTTGCCCCTAATCCTGCTGGAGGACTGCAAGCCACAGTAACAGTTTTAGATTGGAAAATGCTAGCACAATTGCACTCCACTGTGGGGCAATATGGGGTCACTAGTGAGCCCACAAAGCAGATGCTTGAATACCTTTTCAATGCCCACGTTTTGCTACCATCAGATATTAAGGGGATTGCTAGGCTCATTTTTACGCAACATCAACACCTTTTGTTTAATGCACATTGGCAGGCTGAAGCTCAAGCCTCAGTCGCCATACAAAGAGGACAAGGAAATCCATTACAGGGCCTCACATTAGATGAGTTGTTGGGATTAGGACCGTTTCAACAGATGGAGGCACAGGCACTCATGGGGCCAGATAAATGCCGTGAGGCAATGAGAGTAGCCAAAAGAGCTATTGAAAAAGTCAAAGCACCTGGAGGTATACCTATTTACATGGGAATAAAACAGGGTTGAGAAGAAGCATTAGGTCCCTTTGTTGATAAAATTGCTGAGGCTATAGATAAAGCCAGTGTCCAGGACTT
>JAKJHU010002142.1:0-48350 GCA_022316685.1 Progne subis subis | reverse complement strand
CCGAGACACCCGTGGCTCTCCCAGTCCATCCCAGTCCGTCCCAGTCTCTCCCAGTTCTCCCCCGCGTGTCCATCCCGGCCGTGCGTGGAGCTGACGCCGCTCAGCCAATGAGAGCGCGTGTCTGTGATGACTCATCTGTTGCCAGGCAGACCCGCAGCGCCGAGTGCCCCGCGCTCCATTCGGCCTCCCAGTGCCGCGCGCTTCATTCCCAGCTCCTCCCCAGTCCCTCCCACTTCCTCTCAGCTCAGTCCCAGTCCATTCCCAGTCCCTCTCGCTGCCACACCACCCCTCCTCCCTCTCCCAGTGACCCCTCCCAGCGTTTCCATCTCGCTGCTGCCCTCGAGCTCCCAGCCTGGCCCCGGCCGCCTGCTCTGCTCCGGGATGGATTTCTGCCCTGCCCACATCCAGCTGAGCTGCTTCCAGGGCCAGCAGCAGCTCTCGGGGCACGGGGTGGCACCGCCGTGGTCCCCAACGGGGACTGGAGCCAGCAGCTCCTGGTGCTGCTGGAAACCTCCCCGCGGCGCGGGGTCACCTCCAGCTGCCAGGTGGAGCACGTCAGCCTGGAGCAGCCCCTGAGCCGGCACTGGGGCACGGGGTAGGCACTGGGGGGAACTGGGAGAGGCACTGGGATGGCTGGAGAAGTGGGGAGCGACTTTGGGGGGTGCTGGGTGTAACTGGGAGGGATTGGAGTGAGCCTGGAGGGGCTGGAAAGATCGGGGATTGGAAAGCAGGGATTGGGATGAGGTTGGTTGCTGGGAAGAGACGGGAGGAGTCTTGGTGAGTCCTGGTGGGGCTGAGAAGGGACTGGGAGAGGGTTTGGGGGTCCTGGGGGGTGGGGGGCAATTGAGGAGGTTGTGGGATCCTGAGAGGGACAGGAGGGGCTTTGATGGGTCCTGGGGAGGCTGGGAAGGGATTGGAGGAGGTTTCAGGGGTCCTGGGTGGCTGGAGGAGACTGGGAGGAGCTTGGAGGGGCTTGGGTGTCTGTGAGAGGTTTTGGGGGTCCTGAGCCCTGCAGACCCCCAGAGATGCTGCTGGACCACCTGCCTGCAAGATGCTGATGGGATTGGGCTTTGTGTTGGGCTTTGTCTTCCTGGTGCTGGGGCTCAGCTTCTACCTGTGCAAGAAGGTGAGGGGGGGTCCCGGGGTCGTGTCCCCCTCCCCCAGAGCGTGTGTGCTCCCCCAGGGCCCCCCAGCCCGGTGTCACCCCCTTTTCTCTGCCCACAGAGCTCCTGAGCTGGCGGCGGTCGCAGCCCCTCCCCGTGGCCTCGGGCCTGGCCGGGACCCCCTGCTCCGTCCCCAGATGATTTTGGGGGGATCGTGTGTCCCCCCAGCCCTGCTGTCACTCTGTCCCCACCAGCTGCTCCCAGTGTTCCCAACAAAGCTTCCCAGTTCACCCCAGTCCTGTTTACTGGGGACAGTGGAGAGGGACTTGGGGGGACCCTGCGGGGGGACCATGATTGGGAGGGGACAGAACGGGCCCCAGGATGGATCGGGAATGGGGACCCCCGTGTGTCCCCCCTGTGTCACCCCTCTGGGGACTCCTTGGGAGGCACCTGAACCCCAGCACAGCACCCAGCCAACACCAAAAGGCGCCTGGGCCCTGAAGCTGCCAGGGGAATTTGGGGAGGGGGCGCAGGGGGGTGCCCAAGCCAGGCCCAGAGTCCAGCACTGCCCAGCACCATCTTGGGGATTAGAAAGGAGGAGGTGGGACCCTTCCCAAAGCAATTTGGGGGTTCTAGCCCCCTCTTCTTCCCTGCTCTTCCACCCCTTCCCCTCTGCCCCCCAATCCACCAGCCCTGTCCCATGCTTGGTTTTGGAGGTTCCAGGCCCCTCCTGCTCAGTCTGAGGTCCCATCCCCCTTTCCCTCAATTCAGGCACCTCCTGACAGCTTTTTCCTGGGAGGAGCCCTGAGTTTGGGATTTTTGGGGTGCAGTTCTGGAGGGGGACAGCTCTGTTTGGCTTTCCCCTCCCTGTTGTGTGGCCTCTCAGCTGCCCCCAATACCCTGGGGCTGCTGGGATTTCCCTCCTGGGGACAAGGACCTTCATTCCCTTCCAGGAGCCCAATGCCCACCTGGGGGTCCAGCTCAGGGGGTCCTTGAGCAGCTGCCCCACAACCTCTGCCAGGGTCTCCCAGCTCTGGGCTCCCCAAAGCCCTCAGCAAGCCCCAAGTCCCTCCCAGGAACCCTCAACTCCCTCAAACCCAGCATCCCCCACAGCCCCTGCAAGTTCCCCCCATGGCACCGGCCATGGCCATGTCCCCACAGTCACTGGCCATGTCCCACCATGTCCTCACCCATGGCTGTCTCCCCACCACAAATCCATCCCTGTCATTGTCCCCCACATCTCCAGCTGTGCCCATTTCCCCTCATGTCCCCATGAATGGCCACATCCCTGGCCATGTCCATGTGTCCCCATGTCACTCTCCATGTCTATGTCCCACCATGTCTATGTCCCCCATGTCCTCACCCATGTCCCAGTTCAATCTCTTTATTTTTACCACAATGTTGGATATTTTAAAGGAGATGAAGAGAAATGAAAAACAAATCAAGGTCAAACAAAAAGGATTTTGTGCTGTGCCAGCTGAGGATCCATGTGCCTGGCTGGGAGGGAAGAACCTTTTTTGGAGGGTTTCCACCCCACTGTCTCCAAAATCTTGGTTCCTGCACTTGATCTTCACTATTTGGCTGTGCAAGACACTAGGGCAACAGGAAATCAAAATCGTGGAATCCCTGAGATTGGAAAAGACCTCCAAGACCATCCAGTATTCCTTGATGCCACCAGATGATAGGATTGAACGCAAAAGATTTTCTGGGGTGAAAGTCAAAAATCCGTTCTGCCCAAGGAATTCCCAATGTCGGTCTGTGTCCCAATGGATGTTCCTGCCCCTGCATTGATCCAGGTGCCCACAGGGAGCCAGGAAGATGTGGAGCATCCCAGCCAGGTGTCTTCCCAACACGGATCACAGGACCGGATCAGCAGGGCTCTGCCCAACGGGGGTCACTGGGGATCATCCAAGGCCGATCCTCCCACGGGGGATGGAGCTGGAGCAGCGCACGAAGCTCTTCCCGCTCTCGGGGCACTCGCAGCGCTTCCCTTAGCGGTGCCTCCGTTGGTGTTGGGTCAAGTGAGAACCCCTGGAGAAGCTCTTCCCACACTCAGGACACTCGTAGGGCCTCTCCCCGGTGTGGATGTGCTGGTGCCTATGAGGTCTGAGTTGTGCTTGAAGCCCTTCCCACAGTCGGGGCAGCGGAAGGGCCTCTCCTCTGTGTGAATCCGCTGATGTACGAGGAGATGAGAGCTGGTCTGAAACCTCTTCCCACACTCAGGACACTCGTAGGGCCTCTCCCCGGTGTGATGCGCTGATGATTCCTCAGGCTGGAGCTCCGTCCAAAGCCCTTCCCACATTCCAAGCAGGTGTAGAGCCTTCCCCAGTGTGGATCACCTGGTGCTGGATCAGACTGGGCTGTCTCTGAAGCTCTTCCCACATTCCCCACACTTGTAGGGCTTTTCCCAGTGTGGATCCTTGTGCCGGATCAGATTAGCTCTGGCTGAAGCTCATCCCACATTCCAAGCACTTGTGGGGCTTCTCCCCAGTGTGGATCCTCTGGTGTCTCCTCAGGCTGGAGCTGTCTCTGAAGCTCTTCCCACACTCCCCACACTCATAGGGCCGTTCCCCAGTGTGGATCACCTGGTGCTGGATCAGATGGATCTCCAGCTGAAACCCTGCCCACATTCCAAGCACTTGTGGGGCTTCTCCCCTCCAGGAGGCTTCTCCACCAGCTCGGAGCTCTGGCTGGATCTCCGGCCCCCTCCTGGCACAGGGGGGGTCTTTGCTCCTCGCAGCTCCCTGCGCTGGGTTTGCAGCCCCTCCTCGTGCGGCATCTCCGGGGCTTTTCCTCCTCCTCCATCCGGCCACTCCTTGGGAATGAAAAATCCTGGTTTGGGGAGAAAACAAGAGGAGAGCCTTAGGCTGGGGGTTCTTCCTTGCACAAGTTCATCTCAGGAAGTCATTGGCAATGTAAGAATTGCCACATTGGTCTGTAAGAACCTCCATAAAAAGATTCATCCCTAAAGTCCTCCAAACATCAAGACACAGATCAAAAACTCCCCAAACATCAAGACTCAGCCAAAACCTCTTCTAAAAGATTCAGCCCCTTGCAAAAACCCAAAGCATCAACATTTAGCTCAATCAAGCTCAGAAACACCAAGATTCACTCCCATGAAAATCATGGATTCCCCTCCCCGGTCACCTGCTGCATGTGGGGAGGGAAACACTCCTGGGGCTGGGGGAGGCTGCAGATACAGGGAGGGCTGGAACCTTGTGCTGCCTCCTCTTCCTGCTCCTCACACTCCTGTGTCCCTACTCTTCCTCACACTCCTCTTCCTCCTATTCCTCTTTCTCCTGCACAATCCCACCTTCTCCTCCCACGTGCATCAACATTTTGTTCTTCAACCCTGCTTCTCCTTCCCTTCTCCTCCTGCCCCAGGCCCAGCACCCACTGCCGGCTCCCTCTTCCCCCCAAACCCACAGCATCCCACCGCAGGGGCAGCGATGGAGCTGGGGCAGGTCGGGCTGGGGCAGCGCTGGGCTCTCGGCCGCTCCCGCCCGCACTCGGTCCCCGCTGCAGCCGCTCCCGCCAGGACAGCGCGGGGGGGCCCGGCCTTGGCGCTCCCCCCTCCCACCTCCCCAAATTCCCCTCACGGCGGTGCCCCATGCTCTAGGGGGAATGTCCCGCAAACGGGGCACCCCCAGCAAAGGAAGAAGAGCAAAGGGTCTTTACAAACACACGCTGTCAAGCTGCTTGGGGATAGGGCCAGGCACTTGGACATAAGGAAGGCACAGAAGAAGCCATCAGCTCCAGAAAATGTTATGAACTGACCACACAGACTGCTGCTCAGCCAAGGGCCTGATAAATTCATGAACTTCGAGAAGAACAAAGACTTCACAGAGCTGTGAATATCGTTACCTGTGCAGAAGTGGGGTGCATAATAAGGGGGTATAGTAGGGGGATTGGAAGTCTGTACCTCTCAAATACTTCAGCCAATGGGGAAAGAGAGAGAGATGTGACCAGAAAATTAGGATGAAAAGGAGGCTGCATCCTCCAACAATGGAGAGGCCCCATGGGAAATGTCCCATGGCCTCTCTCTTTTTTTATGAATAAATTACTTTTACAGGACTCCTCTGTCTTCTTTGTGGACACAAACCTCTGGTGATGTCAAGTTTCCCACACACCTTGGGGCTCCTCTGGAATTCCTTCCACCGTCTGGGACAGCGGGCAGTGAGTGGAGCTGAAGGTGCCTCACCCAGTTTGGGTGATGGGCTCCCTTGGGTGGCGGCGGCACCGGGGATTGATTGGGTACCCGAGAGTGTCCAGGAGACAGACGAGTGACAGATCAGGGGGGCTGTGAAGAGTCACCAGGGAGAGAGCACTGAAATCTCATCAGTGAGGACACTGGCATCTTCAGGGAGCAAACGGCAGGGAACACATGCAGGGTGGAAAAGGGAAAGCCAGGAGCGTCCTGGCCAAAGGGATGATGATCCCAAAATATCTCGAAGGGTCCCTTGGGAGAATGTTGAGGCAGTTTGCACATTCTCCCAGAGGTAATTGAAGGACATGGACACCCAGAGGGGCAATAAGGGAAGTCAAGAAGGGATTCAGACAACCAGGGATGGATGGTGTTGGTGTGCTGGGAAGGGTTAGGGTGAAGGCGAGTGTGCAGGAATACGGTTAAGGCAAGAAGCAGCAGGAGGAATCTCTGTGGTAGGAAAAAGGATGATGGAAAAGAGGAGGAAGAGAAAAATACTGAGGACTGGGATGTTTTTCATCAGGGTCTTATCCTCTAAATTTGCCAGCTGAGCCAGATCCTTTGTATCCCCGGTTTCCAGGACAGGGAAACAAGGAGGTCAGGATTTCAGGGGGTTTCTCTGTGCTGGGGAGCAGCAGGAGCGGGCGCAGAGGTGCGGCACCGGGAGCACGGGCTGGGGGCCTGTGGGGAGCTGCGGGGCCGGGCCGGGGCTGTGGGGCAGCCGGGGTTCAGCGCCGGGCGCTGCCTGACCCCACCACCCCCGGGCAGGGCCGGCAGTGGCCCCCGGCCCCCAGGAGGCTGCGGGACGCCCCGGCCGCTGCCCGGCCCCGTGGAGCTGCCGGCCCTGCCCGCCGGGGGAGCCGCCTTTGGACACTGCGGCAGGACAGGCACCGCCTCTGGATACGGGCTGGGGAGGGCAGGGCGAGCACAAGGACCAGGAGCAGGAAGGAAAACCTGGGAAATGGGGGTTATTCATGCAAGGATCAAGATCATCTTTGAAGGATTTTGTTTGCGTCACTGCAGAAAGGAATGCCCTTGCACAGAGCTCAGCAGCTGTCACAGGATGAGCACCCACAGGCACTCAGGGGGGCTGCAGCAGTGGCACAAGAAGCCCCTGCAGCAGTTGGTCACAAAGGCACAGCAGGTGAATGCAAGAAGGGGTGAGGAAAAGGCCAAGGTGAAGGCAAAGGCCATGGCAGAGTTTCTACAGCCCCTGAGGGATGAACCCCAGGGCCCAAGGGGCCCCAGCACCCAGGGGACGGGCTCGGCCACAAGCACCTGGCAGAGGCATTGCCCTCCTCGCAGGGGAGCCGACCCAAACAGCCCCTGGAAGGAATCAGGGTTCCATCTGCAGGCCACAAGGACACTGGAAGCACAGACAGCGGCAGCCTCAGGAGGAGCAAGTCCACCCCTGCATGGACATGGATTGTTACGGGTGGCAGAGCTCCCATTCCACCAGGGACCTCCCACACTGGAGCCCTTGAGAACATTCAGGATGGGTCTGGATACCGAGCCGAATTACTCTCAAGCAACCAGGACAAGTGGTGTCTAAAAGCAATACCCTATTCCAAGGGAGGGAAGGAAGGGCTCACAGCCTGGCATTGAGCCCCTCTTAAAGGCAGGGCTTTTGGAGCCTGGCATCTCTCCCTGGAATGCTCCAATGCTGCCAATCAAGAAACCAGATGGAATCTATAGAATGCTGCAGGACCTAAGAAGAAGAAATGAGATTATTAAACCGAGGCACCTCACAGTCTCAGATCCTTACACCATCTGCAACCAGGTTCCCTCCTCACACTGCTACCATTCAGCACTTGATGGAAAAGATGCTTTCTGGGGATGCCCACTTACACAGGATGCTGAACAGGAGTTGGCCTTTGACTGGGAACAAGGGTTAGAAGGGAAAATGGGAAAGACATGGACGGTTTTTCTGCAGTGATGCACAGAAGCACCAGCCTTATTCAGGCCCGCCTGAATATCCAAATAATATCCAGAAAATATCCAAAGAATTCACCTCACCCCCAGGAACTGAGTTAATGCAGGATGTGGATTAGTTGCTTCAATCAGGAGGACAATTAGAGGTGGTAGAAGCAGCATCTGTGAAATGGTCAATTTTCAGGCTAAAAAGCATCTCGGAGTATTTAAAAAATATAAAGAAAATGGTGGAGAAAAAGGTTAAATATTTGCGACACATGTTGACTAAAGGTTTGTGGGTATTGACCCAGAAAGGGCCCAGGGAATCTCACAAGTAACATTAAGGATTAAAAAGGAGCTGAGACAATTCTGAGGATTAATAGGAAATTGCAGGACCTGGATTGATTCTCTGTTATAGCCAGAACGTTGTATGACTTTCTAACCCCAGACAGCCTCAATGTTATGGTATGGACATGAGAAAGACTAAACTTGAGAAAATTAAAAAAACCCAAACTGATTGATGTCCCAGCCATGGCTCTTCCAGACTCAGAAAAGGAATTGGAATTGTATGTGAATGTTAAACAGGGCCATGCCAAAGCAATCCTTGTGCTACAATATTTAACCCACTGGCCAGAGTGGCCCCCTCATTGTCTGCACAATTGTGCAGCCACAGCTCTAAGGGGACCTGAGGCCTGAACACTGACAGCACAAGGAGCTCCTGTTGTTCAAGTCTGGCATCAAGTTCAAGCTTTGATAACCAAAAGAGCCGTGCTCCGTTATTACAGTATGAAACTTGTTCAGTGGCACAGGAGGATGCAGAATTGAGGACAGGGGAAGGGTTTAACCCAGCCTCCTGTTTCAACAGCCTGGACAGGGGCTGGCAAGAAACCCAGGACTGCATTCAAGTGACAGAGCTCCAGACCCAGCCTAGGAGAGATTTAGGAGACATTCCCTGGCCTGAGGGAGAAAATCTGGCTATGGATGGGTCTTCAAGGCCAGGAGAAGGGAAAAGAGTTACAAGACAGGCTGTTATTTAGGAAAGGGAATTAGACAAAGCTCAGGTTACCGCCCACGGTCAGCTCAACCGGCAGAGCTGTGTGTGCTTGTGAGAGCCTGGCACTGAAATGCCCTGAGCAGGAAGGCTCAAATCTCTTCTGCTAACACCATGTCACCTAACAGGGTGCCAAAAGCAATTCTGACTTCTTCAGGAATCACTGCATCACTTAGTAAGGTAATTCTAAAATAAATCATTCCAAGAGAAGGGATTGTGGAAGCAATAGACTCGATGGGGAACTCATTTTCCAGGAAAGATCCTTCAGGGGCTTATGGCAGCTTTAGGAATACAATGGGACCTCCACAACCCCTGGCAACCCCAGAGCTCAGGTCAGGTAGAAAGAATGAATGGGGAAATGAAGAAAACCTTTGGAAACTGGTGATAGAAACCAAGATGCCATGGGTATGGCTTTTGCCATTGGCTTTGCAAGAGTAAGAGCCAGATCCAGGGCAGATATCAATTGTCCCCTTGGAACTGAGCTTTGGAATTCCTACCCTGGTAATTCTCTACCCAGTGCAGGGGGGACATAAGGGATGTGTATTTAAAGCAGTCTGTGGCCAGAATCCTGTCTCTGCTGAAATCTCTCCCACAGGAAGCTCGGCTGGCACAGACCCTGCCTTGGCACTTTGCTCTTCACAACATCCAACCAGGACATCGGGTCCTGCCTAAGGACTGGGAAGAAGCAGCACTGGGGGCCAAGTGGCGTGGCCCATTCCAAGTGTCCCTGAGCACAGAAACAGCCCCAGCACAGCTCAACACGGGGGGACCCCTCACCCTCGGCTCAAGGTCTCGGAAGCCCCGGAGATTTGGACGTCCCGGCTGCAGGAGGAGGATGGGAGGCCACGACTGAGCCTGCACTGAAGGCAAGGCAGCAGCAGCCAGGGCTCCACAGCAGGGGAAGCCCCTGTGCCTGCCCACACATCCTCTGCTGCAATAGTCTGCCTGGGCACCCTCCTTTGGCATCTCCAGCCACTGCGGGCCAATCCTTGCTGCCACTGCTGCAGCTTCAGGGCTTTCTGTGCCTGCACTCGCCACAGCTGCTGGGGAACACAACGGGACAATTCCACTCTGGGGCTCAAGCACACTCACACACTGGGCTGGCTGCCATTAAACTGCTGGAAAATATTCCAACTTTAAAATTATTTCTTATTTTATTTCTCTACTCAGGTTGATTTGCCTTTGCCCTGGGAAAAGGAATTTTAAAGGTTTCATTTTAAGGGATGTTACACCACTCTACAGAGATGAGTTTCACATCTCAACAGACTGGGAAGAGCACAAAAGATACCCACAAAGATAACGACCATCAACAAAACATCAAAGCCCATCAGCAAACACAAGAACATCTGCCCCAGACCCTGCCCCTGGAATAGTTGGAGACACCTGGTCTGGAAAAGGCTGATAAGGAAATCCAGGAGTGCAGACCTAATTAACATCACAGGCAAAGAAATCCAACCCCAGGAAACCAATACTAAGAACTTCACAACTTGGAAGCAATGAACATGAAACCAATGGATTTTCTCTGGGTTCAGCTGTTAAAGTTTAGGAAAAATCTAGTAAAACTCACATGTTGTGGAATGATTTTCTCTGCACACCCGGGCTATGTGTGGATGAAATGATTTCTGTTGCACACCATGGCCAGAATCAAGTAATGCCTTGACTCTTAAACACAAAGATATTTTAGTTTTGGGTTTTTCCCACAGTTTCAGTGAAAAGATTACACCATTAGAATAAATTTTTCGTAAAATTTGGTTTTTATTGTCAGTTAGGTTTGGGCCAGGGGTGGGAGAATCAATTTTCAGTCGTCGGAAAAGAAGTAGAAAAAACTTGATTGCTTTGGAATGTTTTTGTGGATGTTTGTGTGTGGCTCTTAGTGATGGCAAAAATTTGGTATGAGTTTCTTGATGTTCACCCTCAGGTTCCACTTTGGAAAACCAGACAAGATTTAAAGGTGACACTTTAATATATAAACAGTCATTAAAATATATTTAAAAAAATAAATAAATAAAGGCAGACTATGGGGGTACTTCATGTGAGTCATTTAAGGCTGCTCTGGAAGAGAAGCTTGGCTCCAGGCAGCCAGGAGAGGAGCTTTAGAAATGTAAATTAACACTGCTGGGGAAAAGTGTGGACAATGCCTCTTCTTGCCTGGGGCAGGAATTGGGCTGATTCCCTCTGCCCCTCAGCCCAAGCTCTGCCTGCTTGCACAGATGGAATTGGCACAGCCAAAGGCAGAGCCCACACTCAGGATATCTGACTCTGCAACAGAAACTGGGGCAGCTGCAAAGGAAAACAGC
This sequence comes from Progne subis subis, assembly GCA_022316685.1. NCBI lineage: Eukaryota > Metazoa > Chordata > Aves > Passeriformes > Hirundinidae > Progne > Progne subis. The sequence continues at coordinate 37,784 of JAKJHU010002142.1, read as the reverse complement.
AAATGGAGAATGCTGTGAAAACTTCACTAAAAGAACTGGGGGGAATCATCCCTCTCCCCACTCCAACATGTGCTGTCACTGTCTAGGTCACACAGGGAGCATGAGACCACTGGGGTGTTCTTGCTACCACAAGTTCAGAGAAATCAGTTGGGAATCCAAGTATGTGATGATTTAATTAGAAAAAGAGATCAATTGATGCAGCCCTGGCTGGAGGGAGCAACCAAAAATGGGGAAAAGATGAACGGCCACCAGAACAAATCCTACAACACCATGGAGCAGCCCCTGGGAACCCGAATGAATTCATATCAGGGCCAGAGAACCCATTTATCATTTCAATGCATAATTAGATTACAAGATTCCTCGAAATAATAACCAACCAGACAGATCCAGCTCCTGAGTCTGGCCGATCAATCCACTCAAATGAAGAACACGACATTTCACCACGGGATGGGATCAGATTATCTATTAGCAGAAGGAGGAGCACAGTGTGGAAAATTAAATGACTCGAGATCCTGTTGGCAAATAGACAACAAAAGTGGTGAAACAGATAACAAAGGAAGTAAGAAAGCAGCTCATGTATTGGTCCAAACGTGGAAAGGATGGGAATGGGACACGGTTCGTGGTTCCCTGGCACACCATGGGTTAAACGAATGCTCTTTCTCCTCTTCTGTGCTACAGCAACTCTCATCTTTTGACCATGCACAGACACCTTGCTGAGTGCAGCTCATTCAGCACGGGAGCAAGGGGATGCAGCTGGCAGCCAGGCCTCCTGAGCCACAAACGGCTCCAAAAGGACAGGGAAGGAGGTCACTGAGAAGAATCCCAAATCCAAACAGGACCCAGGAAGAAAAAACAGAGTCAAACAGTGAATCTGCTTGGAGAGAGGGTCAGGGACTTGGAGATAAGGAAGTAAAGGAGAAACCATCAGTTTCAGAAAATGTTACTCATTGACACGGACTGCTGCTCAGCCAAGATCCTGCTAAATTCCTGAACATCGAGAAGAAGAACAAAGACTGAACAGAGCCATGAATATCGGATGTTATACAAAAGGGGGTGCATATTAACGAGGACACGCAGCAGGCGATCGGGAAGTCTCAACTTTCCAAGTACCTTCGCCACTGGGCAAAGGGAGAGGGAGATGCAGAAGGCAAAATCTGGATAAAAAGGGCTGCGTACTATAAAATGAGACCCCATGGCAAATGCCGCATGGCCTCTCCCTTTGTTCAGGAATAAAGTCACTTTTACAGGACTCCTCTGTCTCCTTTGGGGACAGAAACCTCTGGAGACGCCAATTTTCCCGCACACTCCCGGGGACAGGGCAGCCACCTCCGTGCTCCCCACAGGAAGCGGGACGAGGCAGCGCTGCTCCGGCACCGGCTCCTGCCCAGGCCCCAGCGGCAAGGAGACCGCGGGCAGCCGCTCCCGCAGCGCCCTCAGGCCACGGGCAACACGGGGCGGACACGGCACAAGGAACCCGCCAGAGCCCCCGGACGCGCCCTCGGCCCGCAGCCAGCCCCGAGCCCCGGCACAACCCAGCGCGGCTCCCACCTGCGCTGGGGCCGCCTCCGAGCTCCGCCGCCGCCTCCCGGGCTCCGGCCGCTGCCGCCGCTCCCGGGCCCGCACAGACGCTCCGCCAATGGCGGCTCTGCTGCGCCAGGGGCGCCCGGGGAGGGGGCGGCCCCGGGGCCGGGCTTGGCCCCGCTCTGCCCAATCAGCGCGCCACAACCACGAGTGACGGCACCATCGCCCAATCGCAGCCAGCGGCGGGCTGTGCACACGGCCCAGCCTCGGCCCGCGCTCTCCGCGCCCCCCGGGCTGTGTGAGGGGAAAGGCGGAGATGAGCAACAGCCCTGGCACGGGCCCGGGCCCGAGGCGGCGTTGAGCTGAAAACACAAACAAAGTTCTCCGCAGCTCCCGGCCCGCCTTTCCCAGCCCTGCGTGTTCGCTGCCACCGGCTCCGAGGAAAGCCGTCAGTTCTCCTACCCCGAATTAGGAGCAGCAGTGCAATGGCTTTGATTGCCCCAGAAAGGGAAAACCCCCAACGCCCTTCGGCTGAGTGGAGTGACTCATTAAAGAATATGGGTATTGATCTAGTATCGATACCTAACTGTGACGGACAAAAACTCTCTAACAGGTTCAAGTTAGAAGTGTATGTTTATTACGGCTGGGCTGCACTCGGGATATCTCCCTAATACCCGCTGCAAAATTTACAGGTAATTACAAAGCCTTTTATTTACAAATGTTGAATACCTAAAATACAAATACATATTCATACCCTTGTCACCTCCTATTCCTCGCTTCATAAGTTAATTGGCAAAAAGGCTATTAGGCATGCGTAGTTTGTTTCCTAAAATGAGTCGGGGCTCTATTCTGGAGAGGGGTCACTAAAAATGAGGAAGTAAGATGAGTCTTTCTCGTTCTGACCTTTCTACTTTTTCAATGCATTTGTGACAAATGAATCCTTGGTAGAACTTATAGTTTCCTGTGTTCAACGGTTCTTTTAAGCAGGAAATCTGCAGCTCTCTTATGTCCTATTTACCACATTTTGGTTTTTGTTCCAAGCACAGCTACATAAACATAAAACTGACAAGCAGTGAGTTACTAAATCCGGGATAGCTTATCTAAGATCCGGCCTCTGTTAACTGCAAACAAAGCTTACCTATCTACTTCAGCTAATTCAGCAACTATTATCCTTAAAATCCTTAATTCTTTAAAATTAATTGCTCATTCCCCACTTCTTTGAAATGAGTAAATTCCTTTACTCAGTATACAGAGTCTCCTTCATCTATCTAAGCCGTACAGCTAGTGTCTCTCAAGACCAAGCCATACGCCTTTGACAGTGATGTTAAAGCTGCCACTATCGCAGCATCTTCCAATTCTAAACAAGTATTACAACAGATAACACTTAACTTATGTTGATTCAAATAAGCAACACAACTATAGGGTGGATTAAGGCATTCAGTATACTGGTTGCTGTCGGTGACCACTTGAAAAAGCACATCCCACTAATGATGAGACAAATGTTCCTTAAGCTTTTTAAAAACCCCTTTGATGGTGTCTGTATCATGGTGTATCGTAATTAATCTCTTTTTCTATCTCTAATTTCTTTTAAGATTTAGGTTGGCCTTTATATATTGATGTGATATTACAGGTGCCTGATAGGAAAAAACATTCTTTAATTCTAACAAAATTGTGAACACAAATTGAATTGAGTCTCATCTCCAATTTGGTTGTCTCTCTTTATGGGGGCATGCTGTCCTAAGGCAGACACAGCCTTGTCCTATATACACAAGTGAAGTTGTCTGCCTGAATGTGTTTCAAAGCGGCAAATGCTTTGGTCTGTGTCTAAACATGTGTCTTTATCACTTTCTATCACATATGTACCTTCATTGTTTCTTTATAGAACAGGGCTCTAGGTTAATGGTTTGCCACTTTCCTCCAATTTCTCATGCCCATATTCTGTGTTTAGGAGACAATACAGTCCCTTCATGGTTTAATCCTAGGGGAATCCTGGGTGAATTAAGTTTCCTGACACATATTACTTTACTAGTTACAGGCTTATAGGTGAAATTGACTAAAGTCCACTAAGACTGAAGTTCTCTTTCTATATTAGAGGCATTGTCCCAGACAATTTTGCAGATTTCAGCAGGGAATGTTCCTTTTCTAATTCCCTTGATAACTGCAGCAGCTACTGATTGCATCTACAGTTGTGCTTGAGTACACTCTAGAGCCAGCGAGATGTTTTCACTAGCTGTGCCTAGCATTAATTATTACTTCATGATCTCGCTCTTCTGTGTTTTCTCATTCTGGTAACACTTCTAGTCCAGTTCTTAGCAACTTAGCCAGATCCCTCTTATTCTTAAAATTGGGAGGCATACTTTTTGAAGTCAAGTGGTCTAGTCTATAAAGGAGTTCCTGAGAAATGGGGCACATTCTGGCCAAATGTGAGAAGCATTTACTTGTACTCCTATTTTTACTTGTTTTAAAGACTTCTTCTGAACTCCTGTCTTCTTAATAGCTTATGGCTTAATTTTGGTAACTACAGGAGTTATTTGTTCCTCTACTTCTGGAATAGCTGGCACCTTGGTGATCACAGCCTTTCTTGGCACTGGTGGAGTAATTTTGGTCTGGTTCTTATGGAACTCAGTACATCCCTGAGTGATGTTAAAGTCAATGTCAGAGCCCCTTATCGCACACCCCTCTATTTTGAGTCTAAACTCCAGACATTTACTCAAGCATTTATCACAGCATTCAGGATCTGGATCTGGAGGAGTTTCATGGGTGGATGGTAAGCCTCATGGAACCCATTCTGTACAAATACATACTTACATCCTCAAACATCTCTTCTTTCCTACAAGTTTGCATTTGTGACTTTTAGTATCTTGTTTAAAGCCTTACGAGAGTAAGGATCATAAGCTCTTCCTTGGTACCAGTGTATCTCGGTCACATTATACCTACGTGGTATTGCATTAACTCTTGTTATGGTTCAGGTAATTACTACAATAGTTACAACTTTCTACATAATGTCCATAATAACTATTAGTCCATTCATTTGTTGTTCTGAGTGAGCTTCAGCTTTAGTTCGTTCTCCTGGTGTGACTTTCTAACTTCCTTCTGGGGCTTTCTTCACTCAGGAGTGATGGATCCAGGCCTTCTGTTCTTTGATCTTGATTGCAGTGAAGGCAGTGAGGAGCACCTGGAATGGTCCTTCCCACTGTGGTTCCAAGGTCTTTTCTGCAAAAGCCTTAACATACAGCTAATCCCCAGGTTGTACAATTATGTACTGGCCCATCTAGTTCTCTGCTTTGAGTTCCAGCCCCATATTTCTCAATTTCTCTAAGTTGTTTATTTAGGGCCACCATATATCGAAATAAAGTGTGGTCCCCTGTCTGAGGATATGGTGGCTGGAACTCCAATCATGGTATTATCTCTTGCAACAGCGCTTTGGTCACCTCTCGGGCCTCAGCTGTCCTGGCAGGAAAGGCTTCTGGCCATCCTGAAAAGGTATCAGTTAACACCAATAGGTAACGATACCCTCCCTTCCTGGGCAGTCCTGTAAAATCAATTTGCCATTGTTGCCCAGGTCCACAACCTTTCCCAATTTGTCCCACTTTAGGCTTTGGGGTATTTTTAGGGTTAGTTCAGGGCAAAGACTACACTGATGAGTTACTTGTATCACTGTGCCCTGCAATTTCCTGGCCATGATTCTTTCTTTCAAATGGTTATACAGGGCATCTATTCCCCAGTGTGTTTTCTCATGTTCCTTCTGTACTAATGACCACAACAAATAGGAGGGTACTACAAGTTTCCCTTCTTCTGTTACAGCTCATCCCTCCTGGGTATAACTTGCCTTTTTGGCTTCAATAGAAACTTTTCCATCTGGAATCAATGCTGCCTCAACAGCCTTATCGGGTACTTCACCTTTTGCTGCTTCTTTTGCCTCTCTGTCCACCAGCACATTCCCTTCTTCCAGTTCAGAGCTCACTTTTTGGTGTGCCTTGATGTGCATTATGGCTACTCTCTCAGGTAGCTGTACGGCATCTAATAGCCTCAGTATCTCTTGTGCGTGTTTAATACTCTTGCCTTGTGAATTCAGCAGTGCTCTTTCCTTCCAGATGGCTCCGTGAGCATGAACCACCCCGAATGCAGACCTTGAGTCCCTGTAGATGTTAATGGTCCAGACTCTATCACCTCCTTGCTTGTGGTAACTGCGTACCCAGCATGTCTTCTTCCACTGATGACATAGCTGCTTCCATCAGCAAACAGGTCTCAGCATCCTCAAGCGGGGTGTCCTTCAGATCCTGGCGGCTGGAGTAGGTGGCTTCAATGGTCTCCAGGCACTCATGGATCACTGGTTCTCCCGTACTCCCGCTGAGGAAGGAAGCTGGGTTCACAATGTTAGCTACCACAATTTCAACATCATCTTGTTCAGAAACCTCTGTGGGGAGAGCCAATGTCCCCCTTTTGCCTCAAGGACTGCAGACATCGTGTGAGATACTAGCACAGTCATCTTCTGGCCTAGGGTGAATTTGCGTGCCTCTTGGATGTTTATTGCTACTGCTGCAACTGCTCTGAGGCACCTTGGCCATCCTTTAGCTGCTGTGTCCAGTTGTTTGGAAAGATAGGCCACTGCCCTCTGGTACGGGCCTAAGTTCTGTGCTAATATTCCCAAGGCAATCCCTTGCTTCTTGTGGGAAAACAGGAAAAATGGATTACTCACATCTGGAAGTCCTAGGGCTGGAGCTGACATAAGGGCTTTCTTTAGTTGGTCAAAGGCTCGAGTTGCTTCTTTTGTCCACTGAAGATCTCTGCTCCCTTCCATGATCAAGTCATACAGAGGTTTAACAAGCAACCCATAGTTATAAATCCACAGTCTGCACACCCTGTCATGCCTAAAAGGTTCTTAGTTCTTTCACTGTCTGAGGTTTCAGGGTCTGGTATATTGCTTCCTTGCGATCCTGCCCCAAGTCCTTTGTCCAGCACTCACTTCATAACCCAGGTAAATAACTGTTTGCCTCACTATTTGGGCTTTCTTCTGGGATACTCGATACCCCTGCAGGCCTAGAAAGTTTAGGAGGCTTACCGTCCAGTCCACGCATGTCTCCTGGGTCCGGGTGGCTATTAAGAGATCATCCACATACTGGAGTAACTGTCCTTCTCCTGGTGGAGGTTCCCAGGACTCTAAATCCTTGGCAAGCTGCTCCCCAATATAGTGGGGGAATTCTTGTACCCCTGCGTAAGACACCATGTGGGCTGAGTTTTTCTCTAGTTTTAGGGCTTTCCCACTCGAATGCTGTAGAAATGTCTTCCTCCTGCTGCTGAGGACTCCAGGACGGTGTAGATGAATGTAGAGAGATCTCTGAAGTTGGGTTTTAGAAGAAGAAGTTTATTGTATGGGACATGAGGCCTTGCTCGGAGCCGCCAGGCGCAGCTGTAGCATGGCCTTGGAAGGTGGGGGAAGCGAGAGATAAGGGAATTCCAAGAGAGAGCAAAGGAGAAGAAAAGAGACAAGAGGCAGAAGAAGGAGGGAGGCCCACTCTCGCAGCCCCTGATAGGGGTCTCGAGGTGGGCTGTAACAGGCTTGTGCCAATGGGGTTACAGATACTTGATACTTCAGGGGGGTTACATGTGTGGGATGAATCATACATTGGGGGTTGTTTTTGCAGGCATCTAGTAAGGACATCTCAAACATCAAAACTTACTTTCAATTCTATCTCAGTTACAGGTTTCACATTCTCAGAATCTAAGCAATCATATTTATAGGGCTTTCTGGCTTCATCCTTCCCAACAGAATGCAAAAATTTTCTGGCTGGCTTCATGGAGAGGGAGGCAAAAGAAAACATCCTTTAGATCTAGAACAGTAAACCAAGTTAGTTCAGGTGTTGAACAGGTTAACAAGGTGTAGGGATTGGCAACCACTGGATACAAGTCTTCAGTTACCTTGTTAACAGCCCTTCAATCTTGTACTAATCTGTATGACCCATCAGGTTTCTTTACTGGCAGAATAGGAGTATTAAAATCAGATTGACACTCTCTCAGTAGTCCTAGCTGCAGAAAGTTCTCAATAATTGGGCTAACCCCTTCTATATCTTCTTTCTTTAGGGCGTATTGTTTAACCCTTACTGGCTGTCCTCCCTCTTTAAGCCTGATTTGCACTGGGAGTGCATTCTTTGCTCTTCCTGGTATATTGGAGGCCCATACTCCTGGAAATACTTGATCCATTATTTTCCTAAAATTTTCCTTTTCACTTGCCACTTCAATTTCTTTGGTTATTACATTAAGCTTAACAGTTCTACATATTGTTGATCCTTTACCTCCAAACTCATTTCCCCATTTTTGAATATTATTCTTGCTTCCAGCTGCTCTAGCAAATCTCTGCCCAAAAGTGCAGCTGGAGCATTGGCATGTATAAAAATCATGGACGCCCTACTGTTTACTTAATTTATACTTCAATGGTTTGCAAAAATAAGCTCTTTCAGATTGGTCAGTTGCCCCTTTTACCATAACATAGTCATTGGTTACAGGTATTAGGGCCTTATTCAACACGGAAAATGTTGCCCCTGTGTGCTGCCTCCGCTGAGGCGTAGCGACCTGGTTCGGGAACGACACGGCAGCCACAGCCAGGCTGCTCGGACCACCAGCTCACAGACACCAGTGCGGTGGACGGCTAATGGCGTTTATTAACTGATTACATGGAGTTATAAAACCTCTGTTTGCTACATCACATCCGTCTGCTTACGTTACAAGTTAGGTGTTGCTTACCTTATCAAGGACACTAACCAACTAAGTGTTGAGGGAGGGGTTCTGTCTGCCCGTACATCGCGATATCTTCCGACCGCCTGTCCCTAATCTCCCACATTTCCCCCCCCTCCCATGACTAAGTAAAAAAGTATAAAAGTAGAAATGTTATAAAAAGTATAGTATAAATTATAAAAATATAAATGTCATAAAAAATGCAAAAGCTGTTAAAGTTAGTATAATAGGATACAAAAGTGGTATAAAATGTTAGTAACAAGCGCACTTCATGTAATTGCAGGCGTTTCAACAAATAGGACGTTAACTTTTTCTAAACGCTTCTAACAAACGACACTAACTTGTTTTAAAATGCAAGGCCCAAAAATCAATACCAAGAGTATTATGGTGAGAGGGCCTATTAGGGTGGAAACAAGGGTGGCCAGCAATGGGGGACTGATTGAACCATGACTCGAACCATCCTCGTTGGGCCTCTCTCTCTCTCTTTCTCTGGGCCAGTCTTTCTCTCAGTTCAGCCATGGAGTCTCGCACACTCCAGTATGGTCTGCATAAAAACAGCATTCCTCTCTCAAGGCGGCACACAGGCCTCCTTGCTGCATGAGCAAGAGGTCCAGTCCTCGCCTGTTCTGCAGGACGACTTCTGAAAGCGAGGAGATAGATCTTTCCAGAGAGGAGATGGATTTTTCAATTCTCAGTAAGTCTTCGTCAATTGTCATTGCAGCTGAGAAAGTCTTTGATGTTGGGTCAACGAGAGCTGAAACACCTGTGGCTGTACCGGCAGCTCCTAGGCCAAGGAGCATTGCAATGGTTATACCTGTTACTGCTTCTCTTTTGTGGAGCTGGATGGTTTCTTCTAAAAAGCGATACATTTCTTCTTCTTGGTGATACAGGACTCTAGGAACAATCAGAACTTGGACACAAAAGTCAGCAAGGTTATTGAATTTGCTAAGGTACACACAGGGGTTTATTCCAATTTGTTGACAGACCCACATTCCTGATAGGAACGAACTGCCCACTTATCAGTCTTTCGACTAGGTTGGCATCACCTCGTGGGCCCACAGGCCCTCGGCTTGTGCCTGGGGCGTGATCATGGTTGGGTCTGTGCCCATGAGCCGTTGCAGGCTGGAGCCGTGTAGCGGATGATCTGCACCAGTGACCAGAGGCTAGTTCCTTTGCACAATTGTCCCTCCCACTCTTGTTTAAAAACTATCATCCCTGCCCCATCAAAAATCAATCTGCAGGTTTGCTTTATGTCAAATGGGAGCATGTCATCCCCTCCAAAACGCTATCAATGAGAGTAGAAACCATGGCTGAATTGATCCCTCTGTCAGTGATTGCTTTAACAATTGCTTGTACATCCTTAGGATTTACCGGTGAGTATGTTCTCCTGGTTTCCGCCTGCCCTCCCCACTCGGACTGGGAAAGCCAGTGTGGCCGATGGACCCCAGTCGGCACAGGCAATTTTTATTTTCCTCCAGTCTGTGAAGAGGAGTTCGTTCTTTTTCTGACTGCCCCTCAACCCGAGTAGAAACTTGTTGTTACTGATTTTGTATACTGTTACTTCTTCTCTGTCGCAGCCGGAGCCAGAGCCGGCAGCAGAGGACTGGCTGTCCCCGTCCCAGCTGGAGTCCGATTCAGAGCCGGAAGTCGACTGACTGGCTGCTTCCGGGCTCCGGAGCCTTTTGGTCGGGCTCCGACCTCGCCCCTTTCTCTCAGGGCTGGACCACTCTTTCCCTCTTGGCCCCCGCCCCTTTCTCTCAGGGCTGGGCCGTCCCTTCCCTCTTGGCTCCCGCCCCTTTCCCTCAGGGCTGGGCCATCCCTTGCACCTGCACTCCCCCCGCCTCCTGCTGTGGGAGCTTCTCGCCTTAGAAAAAACGTGCTTTTTGGCCAAAGATTAGCTTCAGTTATCTCTTTGAGCTCTTTTCCCCTTTTTCTGCTCGCATGCCCCCTCGTTAGCTAACAAGCTCTCTTCGTTTTCATTGGCAAAGAGCCCACTATCTGAAATGACCTTCTTTGTTTTCTGTCCTGCTTTCCTTCTCGGATTCAGCGCTATCTTGAGGTGCATAAGGTGGGGGTCCCTCCCCCGCTTTTCCAGCATTCCTAGCTTCTTCAGCTAGATTGTTGTAAAATGACTGCATCTCTTTTATCGCCTCAGCGAGTGACCTTGAGTTTGGAGGCTCTGAAAACGAGCTCTTGCTCCTCCGAGCCTCTGCACTCCGCAGAACTAACCCCATCAACACTCTGCACATTATCACTAACTTTCAGACTGCATTCTTTTACACTCTGAAAATTCTCAACAACAGTTCCCTCTGAGAAAGTTTGCGTCGCTGCCGCAATACCCAATTGAGGAGAAATCTTTAAACAATTTCGGGCAGCTTTCCATGTTTCTTGCTCATGTAGAGCCTTCTGTAAAGCTTCCACGACCCTTCCCCATGCCTTAAGATTTTTCCCTGAGCCAGAAGACATTGTGTCTTCAGCAAGAGCCTTAGTGCATTGATCCCAAACATCTGGGTGGAGGATATCCACACGGTCTATCAATAATACTAAGTTGCAAAAGCCTCGTCACTGCGAGGGTAAAATCTTTTGCTTTACAATCAATTCCCCACTGCTTATGAATCTGAGATACGACCTTCATGAGGGCTTCCATCCTCCTCACGGGTCCTGGGGCGTCCCCCTCGCCGAGCTGGCCCGCCGCTCGGACCGTCGTTTCACGCCGTCCAGGCGACTCCCGATCTCCCGGGCGACTCCCGGGGGTTTCGGCACCACTTGCTGCCTCCGCTGAGGCGTAGCGACCTGGTCGGGAACGACACGGCAGCCACAGCCAGGGCTGCTCGGGCCACCAGCTCACAGACACCAGTGCGGTGGACGGCTAATGGCGTTTATTAACTGATTACATGGAGTTATAAAAACCTCTGTTTGCTACATCACATCCGTCTGCTTACGTTACAAGTTAGGTGTTGCTTACCTTATCAAGGACACTAACCAACTAAGTGTTGAGGGAGGGGTTCTGTCTGCCCGTACATCGCGATATCTTCCGACCGCCTGTCCCTAATCTCCCACACTCATTTGCCCCAGTGTGGTCCCAGTTCCTCCCAGCACATTCCCAGTGGCTCCCAGTGTGGTCCCAGTCACCACCTGCATGGTCTCAGGCGCTCCCAGTAAGCATATCCCAGTTGCCCTGAACATTCTCGTAGTCATTTCCAGGCACTCCCAGTTACCTCAGCATGGTTCAGTTGCCCCCAGTTTGATCCCAGTCACTGCCAGTGTTATAAATAAATACTATTCAAATAATCTATGTTTTAGTTACTTAATTGTTAAGTAATTCCATTAAGATTGTTACTGCTATTTCTGTATAAAAAATTTGCCTTATTCCTGTTTTAATACTGATTTATCACCTTATTTACTTGTTTGTTAATTAAGAATTCACCTTATTACCTGTATCTCTGCTCCCATTCGCCGGCTAGTGTCTGAATATGCAAATAAAAAGAACACTGGAATTCTGGGAACAACTCAAGGACAAGAGACTCTGAAAAGCAGGGAACCAAAGTAAAATCCAGGACTGTAGTCGCATTTTAGACTATGCAAGAAGTACGGGGGTCCGCCGAAGCAGCTTTATTTAGTGGCCGTGACCTGAGAAGGAGTCCCCCATCGCTGGATGACCCCTGATCAGCGACGCGAAACGGACTCCCCGGAAGGGAAAAAGCCCGTGAGGGGGTGGGAGTCCCCAGCTTTGCTGTGAAGTGAAGCTGTGTGTACCTCCTCCTCCACGTTGCCAAGGGAGCAAGCAAGCTCCCCCAAGGCCAAGCTTGATAATAAAGAAACATACAAAACAGCAAGTCTCTGACTCTCTTTTTTTTTCCAGAACACCCTCCCTCCAAGTTACTATACTTTCAAAAATTAAAGGGTCTTTTCTGGCAGAGGTATGGGGAAAGGAATAACAGTTCTTTACTAGTATGTATAACAAGGCAAACAAACAGCAACAACTACAGCATTAATAATAAACAGAACCAGGAACCTCGAGGGGCTTTGTTTTACAAAGCCTGTGGCAGTCTGATCCCTTGGGACTCCGAGAGCACCAGGCTGGAGCAGTGGAAACTCCGGGGCTGGTGGCTGGAAGGGCAGGATGTCCCGGCGGGCAGGGGGTGTCCCGGCAGTGCAGGGCAGTGCGGGGCTACAGCGCAGCAAAAAGAGCAGCGCTGGAGAAGCCATGACCCCGGGGCAGGGCTGGCCCAGCTCCAGCAGGGCAGGCGAAGGAGCTCAGAATTCCTGGGCACAGAGCAGATGATGGTGGATTTCCCAGGACCGGACTTTCTGTTGACAGTGGATTTCTCCCACAGCAAGCAGCACCCTGGCTGTCCTCTCCGATGCTCAGAGTGAGAAGAGCCCCCAGCTCCCCCAGCTCCCCAGCTCTGTCCTTTTCTTGCCCCAAAACCTCATGTGATCTTCCCCTTCCTGACTTTTGGCCACCTCCTTTGTCTTGGTCAAGCACTGTCTAAGCACCACTACTTAGTCTCTTAGCAACTTATGGGGAAAAATTCTATAAAGAAAAAAAAGGAACAAACCTAACTCCTAAGATTATCCACCTGAATTTTTTCCCATACCAACATATTATATTGAGTTTAAACCTTTAAATTATATACATATATACATGTGGATATAGATAGAGACACAGTCACAGGTTTACCTGGGACAAAAGGAGCCAGGGGTGCGGGTCAGAGCAGCTGAACAGGAGCCAGCGTGTGCCCAGGTGGCCAAGAAGGCCAAGGGCATCCTGGCCTGGGGCAGCAAGAGTGGGGCAGCAGGAGCAGGGCAGTGACCGTCCCCCTGTGCTGGGCACTCTTCCTCAGAGTTGAACTTCTCACCCTGCTCTCTTGTGCATGTCTGCTGATCCTTTGGGCACAGTCCAAGCCATAAGGCCGCTCTCATCTAGTTCCAGGCGCCCAAGGAGCCTCGTTATCTCAGTGTCCTTGGGAGTTTAGCAAACCTGCATCCTGTTCCACTGAACATCCTTCTCCTGATCAGCTCTCCTTGCATTCCTTCATGCTGTTTTCGTGTGCACGTCCTGTCTTTTCCTTCCAGGCCTCTTTCTAATCAATGCCTTCTCATTTCTACTCCCGTATTTCAATCCAGGATCCGTGCAGCACCTTGTGGAACAGCAGGACGTGGAACACAGTGGGGATGTGTCAGCAGCAGTGACACCCACTTCAGCAGGGGCAGAGAGTGGTGCACACGAGAGCCTCAGCCCCTCAGCTGATGAGCCGCTCTTCTTGAATGCAGCTGAGCACACGCACACTGAGGTGGTTAAGGAGGCCGTGCTTGTGGCCCGGAGAGCCTTGGAGGAGCCAGAAGATCCCTGCGAGCAGAAACAAAGTGGAGATGAAGAGATGGGAGCAAAAGCCAGAGCAGCAGAGGCAGAGAGCCCTGCCCATGTCCCACACAGCCCCAGAGCCGATGGCCTGCTTCTCCTGGACACAGCCCAGTCCATGGCAGCCTCAGCAGAAGGGACAGAGAGCCCAGGACATACTGTGCACAGTCCAACTGCTGACGCTCCGCTAGTCCTGCACCACAGGGACTTCCTCCAGACTGAGGGGCTTAAGAGGGCTGTGCTGATGGTCCAGGAGCCATTGGAATAGCCAAAAGAAGCGCAGAAGCAGGAAGGAAGCATGCAGGAGGCAGGAGCAGGCAGAGACAGAGAGCCTGGCACATGCCCCACACAGCCCCACAGCCCATGACCCACCTCTGCTGGAAACAGCAGAGTGTGACAGGAGGGGCTTTCCCCTCTTTTTTGTGTCTTCTTCTTTTGTAGGGTTTGAATGGATAAAAACCAATCTCTATCCACCTATGCATGTACCTAGATCCATTTATATAGACACCTCTATTTATATAGACAAAATGTACACATATGTATATATTTATAAATACATACACAATATTCCTCTATCTATATCCATGTCTGTATCTGTATCCACATGTGTAATGCACCCCTAGGAGTTAGTTACTTACACCTCATTGATTATTTAGGGATCATTTGTCAATATGGTACTGCTGTGGCAGGTTTGTCTACCCTGCCTACAAATCTCTCTAGTGCAAAAACCGTATTCTGACGTAGGTCAAACTCACTTCCTTACCCCATGCAGCTTCAAAAATGTCCCCCATAGCAGAAACAGAGCAATAAATGCATGTTTTCTGAATGTTCTGCAGTCTGCAGGAACTTTCTTCACGCCAATGGACAAGAACCTGGGTATTTGCTCAGATGACACAGACAAGAGTGTTTGTACTGTCACTGTCCATTGCCTCCAGGAGGAAGCCTCGCTACTGCTCCCTTTCCTTTTCTCAATCAAGCCTCCTCAGTGGTCAATGCAATTCCAATGTAGAGCAAGGGAAAGGATTTTTCTAGTAAATTTGTAGGGCCAGGATAATAAACCAAGACTACCACCTCAGATCACCATATATTCAATAGAAGAAAGAACTGGTTTGAACATTCTGAATGAATTATTTAACACCTACTTCAACTCATTATTGACATTGTTTTCCAACCCTTACAGTCATTGACAATCCTTAATCTTCATCCAGAAATGTGTTTCTTCCCTCTCCTTACCTGGCAAAGGCAGTTCCAATCTCCCTCCTACTCAAATGTGATTTTCTTTGATATTCCACACAAAAATCAGAAGGAATGGAAACATGAACACCACCAACCCAGTATTTTAAAAGCACTGAGATGGTTTCTTTCATAATAAATACCATTACCTTCTTGGTCTTGATTTGTGTGGGTCTTTTCTTGGCTTCTTTGTTGGTTTGTTGGTTGGTTTGATGGTGTGGGCTTCTTTTCCTCTGCAGTGCCTTAGCACCAAAGAGGAGATTTCCTGGTTTAGGCCACCTCTGTAAGAACCCCATCCGGATTAGCTGGACACCAAGTTTAGAAAGAATTTCAACCTACAGAAAATTCCATCTAGAATCACCATGGCATTAAACTAGGAAGATATGTAAACAATGAATTCAGCCTCACTGTTACATTTCTTGGAGGCTGGGGAAGGAAACTTAACCAAAGACATGACAGGTTTCAAGGCTCAGACTCTCTAATGCTGAAAAAACCCCACAATAAATGGTCCTTTGGAAGATGTTTCATTTTTGAAAGCCACACCTAGAGATGGCAGTAATAGCGTGGATAGGAAGGTAGTGCAGAGAACACTGGAGGAGCATTTAGCTAAACAGATGTCAGAATCCAATGCTCTCTCAGCACATTCTATGAAGCATTCCACACATGGAAGGTGCCAGCACTAATATCAACTTGACTCATTTGAAGGTGGTTGATACTACATGGGATTTCTGATTTTACATAATGGTCCAAAAAAGCACAATCAAAATAGAAACGACTGTTAGCAAAATACAGCAATTGCAGACCCAGTTGAGATCAGTGGGACTCCCATGACTTTTCTCTGTAGCCTACTCAGCAGCACAACTGAGGCACTTCTGTCTCTGGGAGGACAGGCCAGCTGAAGCAATGGTTGAAAGCAGCTGAAGGCCATTGCTCTCTTGCAAATTCTTTCCTAGTTTTCTGGATTTGATGCTCTGTGTTCAGCTGAGTCACACATTCCCTCCTCCTGTGCTGGGCTGGCTAATGAGCGAGACACTTATGCTCATTTCATGACCTCAGTGGGAATCCTTTACACCACTGATCCCCTCAGCTGCAGTAGAGAGAGTTGATGTTACACTCAGGAAATCTGACTTATGGCTCCTGACTTAGTGGAGTGATACAAAAAATGTATCTCATAAGACAACACAGATCTAAGTTAGACAAAATCCTTCCCTTGAAACCAAGGTCAGGTTTTGGTCCCTTTTCTTTTGAGATAAAAGGAGGGATTTTTTTGTTTTGCAACAGCTGAGTTGCCACAGCCTGCATTTTGCTGAGCTTAAAGATCATCTCTTGAGCATGCCACTCATGGGAGCCTAGCACATGAAAATTGTTATAAACTACTCAAAATCCGGGCAGGAATGAGTAAATAAAATTTAATTTGAAGCCATGAAAAGTCACAAAGCAAAGGGGGGAACAGCACTGGGAGCTTGATGGGACTCCTGCCCACCAGAGGCTCCACTCACAAAGTGGCATCTCTGCCTTTTATAGCCTGAGACTGCATGTCCTAGGTGACTGTGTATCCCCAGTCGTCTGTTGGGTGCAGAGGGGAGGGCAAACGCGTTTGTTTTTCCCCAGGAAAACTGCTCTCGGAGTGACCTTGAAGCAGGGGAGCTAGAACTCAGCAAGACTGAAGAAGCTCTGTTGTTTTTTTTCCAGCAGTTAGTTAGTTTAGTGCTAGCGTAGTTAGATGCTGTAGAATAGCTGAAGCTTTTTTTGCTTTTTTTTTCTTCTTTTTTTCCTTTTTTTCCTTTTTTCTTTTTTTGCCCTCTCCTCGGAACTGTTCCAACCTCTCCGGACTAAGGACCTGGGGAAGCACCGGGGGCCTCCACAGGGGACCCACCCCACCAAGACCAGCCCTGCACATTCCTTTTTCCACACCAGCGGAGAGAGCGGTGGAGCACAGTGACAATCTTCAAGAGAGACTTTCTTTAAGTTTGTTATCCCTCCGTAAGCGGCACGAAGCTCTTGTCATCGGGTATTGTGCTGGGAGTGCTTTGCCTGTTTAATAAACAGGTTTTTTCCACTTCTCTCTGAGGAAGTTTTTCCCGAACCGGTTGGGGAGGGGAGGGGGGCCCCTTGGGAGGATTTCTCCCAAAATCTGCCTGAAACCACCACAAACTTCTGGCGCCCAACGTGGGGCTCAAGAGAGAGTGGAAAAACCCTGTACTGAATATTTAGCAGTCATAATATGCTGTTTGAACTCATGTCTCTTGGGTGGGGCCTTGATGTGTTTTGGATCCTTAGGCTTCTTTGAGGTCTTAATACCTTTGTGGTCCTTAGGTTTATTTGCATATCCAGAGATAGCCCCAATATTGTCATTAATACACAGTTTTTACAGTAGAGGACGCGGATTAGAGTAGCTATTGGCCTTGGCTTAATGATAATAATTTGTAGGAAGTTTATAAAGGTGCTGAGGTCTTTTCCTTCTATGTATGGGTCATGGTTATATTCACCCTGTTTGTGGGAGGAGGAGCAGAGGATGAAGCGTTGCAGTCTTTTGTTTCCTTCTTCTCCTCTGAATCATTTGAATCATTGCTGGAGAATGTTGAGTTTCCCCTGAGTGTTAAAGAGACCATCTTTCTGGTATGTCATCTGGTAAGCCTCCTCTATACAGTCTGCAGCTTCTCTAGAATATGGGCTGAGATTTCTAGAGGGGCTGATGAAACTCCTGACCCAGGCAGAGGAAATCCTGAGTGGTGTGGAGAATGGGAGGATATGGGCCAACTCCTCAAGGAATTCTCTGACCCTGTAGTCTGGGATTTTCCACGGGAACAAATTCAGAATCCAGTGGAGCTGGGGAAATACCTGAAAGAGAGGTACCATGATGGCTCTAAGGGGGAGAAGTCGCTGCAGTAAGCTGGGCCCTGGCATATGCTTATCGCACATTGCTAGAGACTGTAGGGCAGCAGACAGAGGCAGGGGGGAAGGGATACAAATCAACAGCTACCCCAGTCACTCAGGCTGCAGCCAACACCCCAGTTATGAAGAGCAGCTAAACTAGAACCTGAGCCTGAGTCAGCAGCTAAACCAGACAGTAAGCCTAAGCCCCTGGCAGTTGCTCCAGCAAAGAAGCACACACACAAAACCGATCGACCAGTGGACGATGATGACCCAAGAGAAGGACCTTCACCAAAATCAGAAGCCAAAGCTTCAGCACAGGATCAGAAGCCAATATTGATTCCTTTTCCCTGAAGGACCTTCGGGCCTAAGAAAAGATTACCGGCGACAACCTGATGAATCTATAATTAGTTGGTTAGTCCGTCTTTGGGATGCGCAGGTGAGGCTACAATTCTGGATGGCACTGAAGCGAGGCATCTGGGATCCCTGTCACATGATCCAGTCATCGACCAGGAGATGATGAGAGAGGCTAGTCCTTGCAGTCTCTGGATACGGGTCCTAGGAAGCGTGGCAGAAAGATACTTGTGTGCAGATGATCTCTATATGCAGCAAACCCCATGGAAGACCATAGAACAAGGGATTCAACGCTTGAGAGAAATGGCAGTGGCAGAGATGGTTTTCTCAGATGACATAAACACTAGGAACCCAGACTTAGTATCATGTACATCTGTGATGTGGCGAAAACTTATACGACTCGGGCCATTAGAATACGCTTCTGCTTTAGCAGTAATGAAGCGGGAGGACATGGAGGAACTGTGCTTGATATGGCGAAGAAGCTCCGAGCATATGCAGATGCTGTGCATGGCCCAACACACGCCAGAATCGCAGCTGTGGAAACACGTCTACAGAAACTAGAGGATAAGATAGATAAGAATCATAAAACTCAGGGAGGAGATTAGAGAGGACCTTCTCCAAATCTCAGCAGTACAGATCAGAGGTTCTGGTACCCAACGTAGACGCCCCGGGTAGGGAGAGAGGGTACACTCCACGCGCTGAGCTGTGGTTCTTCCTGCGGGATTGCGGAGAAAATATGAACAGATGGGATGGAAAATCTACGGCTGCCCTGGCACAACGGGTGCGTGAATTGAAGGAAGTCAAGACTCAAAGAGGGAGTTTCACCAAAAGGGAAGCGGCTCCAGTTGCCCGTAGCCGAACTGCCAGGTATGACGATGATGACATGTCCGACCCCCTTGAAGGAACCTCTAAGGCATATGCTCAAGGAAAGAAGATAACCAGGCTTAGAGGGGCCCTGCCTCTAGCCAGGTAGAGGCTAGGGAAAACCGTGTATTTTGGACTGTGTGGATTCGTTGGCCTGGCACATCAGAACCACAAAGATATGAGGCCTTGGTTGATACTGGTGCGCAGTGCACATTAATGCCATCAAGACATGTAGGGGCAGAATCTGTCTCTATTGCTGGCGTGACGGGGGGATCACAGGATTTTACTTGGTAGAAGCAGATGTGAGCCTAACTGGAAAGGAGTGGGAAAACACCCTATTGTGACTGGCCCAGAGGCCCCATGTATTTTGGGCATAGACTTCCTCCGAATGGGTATTTCAAAGACCCGAAAGGACTCAGGTGGGCATTCGGGATAGCGGCTGTAGTAACAGAGGGCATCCGGCAATTGAACACCTTGCCTGGACTGTCCAAGAATCCTTCTGCAGTAGGACTCTTGAAAGTACAAGAACAACGGGTACCAATTGCCACTTCTATAGTGCACCGCCGACAGTATAGAACCACTCGAGATGCTGTGATTCCCATCATAAGATGATTCAAGAGCTGGAGAGCCAAGGGGTGGTTAGTAAAACCCACTCCCCTTCAACAGCCCCATTTGGCCTGTGCGCAAATCTGAAGGAGAATGGAGATTGACTGTGGACTACCGTGCATTGAATGAGGTGACACCACCACTGAGTGCTGCTGTGCCAGACATGTTGGAGCTCCAGTATGAGCTGGAGTCCAAGGCAGCAAAATGGTATGCCACATTGACATTGCCAATGCATTTTTCTCCATTCCTTTGGCAGCAGAATGCAGGCCTCAGTTTGCCTTCACATGGAGGAGTGCAGTACACCTGGAACCGACTGCCCCAGGGGTGGAAGCACAGCCCCATCATCTGCCATGGACTGATCCAAGCTGCACTGGAAAAGGGTGAGGCTCCGGAGCACCTACAGTATATCGATGACATCATTGTGTGGGGGAACACGGCAATGGAAGTGTTTGAGAAAGGAGAGAAGATCATCCAAATTCTCCTGAAAGCTGGTTTTGCCATCAAGCAGAGCAAGGTCAAGGGACCTGCCCGAGAGATCCAGTTCCTGGGAGTAAAGTGGCAAGATGGACGGCGGCAGATTCCTACTGATGTCATCAACAAGATCACAGCGATGTCTCCACCAACCAATAAGGAGACACAAGCTTTCCTAGGTGCTATAGGTTTCTGGAGGATGCATATTCCCGAGTATAGTCAGATTGTGAGCCCTCTTTACCTGGTCACCCAAAAAAGAATGATTTCCACTGGGCCCTGAGCAGCAACAAGCCTTTGCCCAGATCAAGCAGGAGATCGCTCATGCAGTGGCCCTTGGCCCAGTGAGGACAGGAAATGTGAAGAACGTGCTCTACTCAGCAGCCGGGAACAATGGCCTGTCCTGGAGCCTTTGGCAGAAGGTGCCTGGTGAGACTCGAGGCCGCCACTAGGATTTTGGAGTCGAAGCTACAGAGGGTCTGAAGCCAATTACACCCCAACTGAGAAGGAAATCTTAGCTGCCTATGAAGGAGTTCAAGCCGCCTCGGAGGTGATTGGTACAGAGGCGCAACTCCTCCTGGCACCCCGACTGCCTGTGCTGGGGTGGATGTTCAAAGGGGAGGTCCCCTCCACCCATCATGCCACTGATGCCACATGGAGCAAGTGGATTGCTCTTATTACGCAGCGCGCCCGTATGGGTAAACTGAATCGCCCTGGGATTTTGGAAATAATTACCAATTGGCCTGAGGGTGAAAATTTTGGCCTCACAGATGAAGAACAAGAGCAAGTGACACGGGCTGAAGAGGCTCCACCATACAACCAATTGCCAGCAGAGGAGAGCATTATGCCCTTTTCACTGACGGTTCCTGTCGTATTGTAGGGATGAACCGGAAGTGGAAAGCAGCCGTGTGGAGTCCCACACGACAAGTTGCTGAGGCCACTGAAGGAGAGGGTGGATCAAGTCAACTTGCAGAACTCAAGGCTGTTCAATTGGCCTTGGATATTGCTGAAAGAGAGGTGGCCGAGGCTCTACCTCTATACTGATTCATGGATGGTAGCCAATGCTCTGTGGGGAGCTGAAGAGTGGAAAGAGGCTAATTGGCAGCGTGGAGGGAAACCAATTTGGGCTGCTGAGGAGTGGAAAGACATTGCTACCAGGGTAGGGAGACTACCTGTGAAAGTCCGCCACGTAGATGCCCACATCCCCAAGAGTAGAGCTAATGAAGAGCATCGAAACAAAGCAGGTAGATCGGGCAGCAAAAATAGAAGTGTCAAAGATTGATTTAGATTGGGAACACAAGGGAGAGTTGTTTAGCTCGATGGGCCCATGATGCCTCAGGTCACCAGGGCAGAGATGCCACCTATAAGTGGGCCCAAGACCGAGGGGTGGATCTAACCATGGACAGTATTTCTCAGGTTATCCATGACTGTGAGACGTGTGCTGCCATCAAACAGGCCAAGCGGGTGAAGCCCCTATGGTATGGCGGGCGATGGTCCAAGTATAAGTACGGGGAAGCCTGGCAGATTGACTACATCACCCTTCCCCAAACCCGCCAAGGCAAGCGCTGTGCTCACAATGGTGGAAGCCACCACGGGTGGCTGGAGACCTACCCTGTGCCTCACGCTACTGCCCGGAACACATCCTGGGCCTAGAAGCAAGTCCTGTGGAGGCATGGTACCCCTGAGAGAATTGAGTCAGACAAGGACTCATTTCAAGAACAGCCTTATTAACACCTGGGCTAGGGAACATGGCATTGAGTGGGTGTACCATATTCCCTACCATGCACCTGCTGCAGGCAAAGTGGAGAGGCACAATGCATTGTTAAAAACCCATTGAAAGCATTGGGGGGGATCTTTCAAGAATTGGGAGCAGCATCTAGCAAAGGCCACCTGGTTGGTCAACACCCGAGGCTCCACCAACCGAGCAGGACCCGCCCAGGCTGAGCCTCTGCATACAACAGATGGAATAAAGTCCCAGTGGTGCATGTCAGAGGTCTGTTAGGGAAGACAGTGTGGATCAGGTCTGCCTCAAGTACAGACAAACCCATTCGTGGGTTGTCTTTGCTCAGGACCAGGTTGCACATGGTGGATAATGCAGAAAGATGGAACAACCGATGTGTACCTCAGGGAGATCTGATTGTTGGGTGAAATAATTTGTAAACATCACTTTTGCTGAATGCTATTGCCATTGTCTGTACATTAAACCATGCAGAATGAAATAGAAGAAATGTGTAAGTGAGAGTATGTGTTAAGTGTTGAAGTATGAGCAAGTGTTGAAGGTATGAGTAAGTGAAAGGAATCCTCTGCCCTGCAGCCTGGGGCCTGGATTCAGTGCTCAGTGTGGAACGTGACAGGAGCATGACAGGTATTGCTTGTATTGTTTTTTTTTTTTTATGGGAGAATAGATGGAAGTTTTATGTGGAATATACATTAGTTCTGTCTGTAAGTCAACGATATGGGATAAGGGGTGGAAGATGTCCTGGGGTGACTGTGTATCCCCAATCGTCTGTTGGGTGCAGGGGGAGGGCAAGCGCCGTTTGTTTTTCCCCAGGAAAACTCTGCTCCTCAGAGGACCTTGAAGCAGAGAGCTAGAACTCAGCAAGACTGAAGAAGCTCTGTTGTTTTTTTTCCCAGCAGTTAGTTAGTTTAGTGCTAGCGTAGTTAGATGCTGTAAATAGCTGAAGCTTTTTTTGCTTTTTTTTCTTTTTCTTTTTTTTCCTTTTTTCCTTTTTTTCTTTTTTTGCCCTCTCCTCGGAATTGTTCCAACCTCTCCAGACTAAGGACCTGAGGAAGCACGGGGGCCTCCACAGGAGACCCACCCCACCAAGACCAGCCCTGCACATCTCCTTTTCTCCCAATGCCAGTGGAGACGGAGCGGTAGAGCACAGTAACGATCTTCAAAAAAGAGACTTTCTTTAAATTTGTTATCCCTCCGTAAGCAGCACAAAGCTCTTATCATCAAGTATTGTGCTAAGAGTAATTTGCCTGTTTAATAAACAAGTTTTTTCCACTTCTCTCTGAAAAAGTCTTTTCCCAAACCAGTTAGAAGAAGAGAAAGGGGCCCCTTAGGAAGATTTCTCCCAAAATCTGCCTAAAACCACCACACTGCATCAGCCTCATTAATATTCATCAGCAGTCCTTATCTGTCCTCCTCATTGCTGGAGCCCTTCTCATCTCTTGATGGCTGCTGTGATGTTCCTCTGCCAGGTCTCCCAGCAACAAGTGCCCCCCAGCCCCTGCTGCCTCTTACAAGGGGCATCAAAACTGTACTGGCACAACAGAAATACACATCAAAAGAACTGTAAACCCCAACACAACTGCTCCCCACCACACTCAACAACCCTTCCTCATTGGCATGAGCCAATCACCACACCTTATTCATAACAAAGTTAAAATGATGCTCAGTGTTGCCAAGCTTTTGGGCCGTGTTCCTTTTAATCCCTGCCCGCTCTGTCTTTTGTCCCATGCACCCAAACACAACACACACACCACACCCCCCTAGAGAGTTCTTAGTCCATTGCTGGTTTGGTTGCCTGGATTTTGTTTGCTTTGGTTGTTGCTGGTTTTCCCTTGTTGTGCCTTAGCTGTCCTGTAGGCACTAGAGTGAATCGTGCCAACCAAGTTGTTGTGCTTTGTGGCTAAATCTTAAACCTGACTTTTGCTCATGCCCCTGGCACTGATTTTGAAGCAATCTCAAAGACTGTCACTGATGACAGCAGCACCATGTCCTGCATCACCGAGGGCCCTGACAGCGCCCGTGTCAGCAAGGGCCACAGCCGGCACCCAACAAGAGAGGGACAGGCTGGAAGCGGCACGGAGCAGCCCCGCACTTGTGGCCTTGTAGCCCCTGCCGTGCCCAGAGCCCTGGGAGGCTTTGGCCACGGTGCCAGCCGACAGCCCCAGCCCCGGCCTGCAGAGCCCTGGGGCTGCAGCCCGGGCTGTTCGGGGCACGGGGAATTGGCCGGCCGGCCGTGCCAGGGCCTTGTGGGCAGCGGCTCCGTGTCCCGCGGGAGGCCGGGGACGAGGGGTGTCCCTCAGGGCTCTGCCTGGGCCCCGGGGCTGGGCACTGCCTGCCTCAGGGACACCCAGGGGCACCCAGCGCAGCCTGGGCGCCTTTGCAGGGCACGGGGAGCTGAGCGGGGCAGGGGCACCACGGAAACACCGAGGGCCTGCCCGGGGCACAGCCGGGGGAAAGCCGCGCTGGAAAGCCGCCAGAGGCTGCTCAGAGCTGGCCCGGGCACTTGGGCACCTGCCACACACAGCCCGGCTCTGAGCTGACACCGAGCCAAACACAGGAGAAATGACAGCACGTTTCTCTAGACACACACCATTATTCTGGAGATTCTCAGTTTCTGGCTTTTTATGAGGGAAGATTTTCAGTCTTCATTTTACTTTATTTTTTATCCTTCAGAAAGAATTCCATTGTATTTTGTTATGTGTGAGGAGGGATGGGCTGGGAAAGGTTGTGGGTAATGGAGTTTTTAATTCATATTTTCAAAAATGAGATGCGACAAGTCCACATTGACTCCAACAGCAGTGCCTGGTTCCAGACTGCTCTGCTTTTCACAGTGAGATCTCAGTTCTTTCAAATCCAGCAGTTTCAAAGCCCTTGAAACACGAAAAGCTGGGAATCAGGTTAAAGCCCTTGGAGGGTTTGCTCTGTCCGTACATTCCACATCTCCCCTGGTGTCCGTTCAGCCTCTCCACTGCTGTCCTACGTGCACATTGCTGTATCCAGAGTTCAGTACGTGCTTTTATAGATAGAGAGATACATGTGATTATTATTATCATCACTCCAGAGTTTCCTCTTTTAAATCATCTCTCAAACTGAGGCAGCCTAGAAGTGCTTGGAATGTGGAATGAGCTCCAGCCTGAGCTCCCACCTGACCTGGCACCAGGAGATCCAAACTAAGGGACATCGCTGCTGGTGCTTGGAATGTGGGAAGAGCTTCAGCAAGAACTCGCAGCGCATCAAGGACCACAGGATCCAGAGCGGGGAGAGGCCCTGTGAGTGTGGGCAGTGTGGGAAGGGCTTCTCCCAGAGCTCTCACTCGACCCGACACCAACGGAGGCACCGCTAAGGGAAGCGCTGCGAGTGCCCCGAGAGCGGGAAGAGCTTCGTGCGCTGCTCCAGCTCCATCCCCCGTGGGAGGATCGGCCTTGGATGATCCCCAGTGACCCCCGTTGGGCAGAGCCCTGCTGATCCGTGCTCCTGCTGATCCCCGCTGGCTGTGGGCAAGGTGTTGGAGACATTTCTTGCCCTTCTCCCCGTGCTGCTGTGATTGGTTGGTAATAAATTCCCTCCCTGTGCCCAGGCTGGCTCTGTTGTGGCCGCGCCGCTGCTCGGGGCGGGATCTGTCCCGATCCTTCTCTCCACTGCCGGGCCTCTCCTCAGCCCATCAGAGAAGGCACTAAAAGAATTGAGCCCATCAGAGCGCAGGGCGCTGAGGACTCCCCAGGTGCCAGCCAGCCCCACAGCGCCCCGAGCTCCTCAGCCGGACTCCCCTGGGGCTGCGGAGTCGGGGCTGCCCCGGAGCTCTTGGCTGCTCTGGGCTGCTGGGGCACCCCCGCACCTGTGTCCTGCACACACAGGGCTGTTCCAGGAGATGCTGAAGTGCGGCTGGCACTGCATGAACGGCACCGAGGGGGAGGTTCGTGGACAGGAACAGCGACACCGGGAGCAGCTCCTGCCCTCGGGCAGCGATGTGGGGCTGTAGGTGGGGGACACCTCCTGTGGGGAGAAGTTGCCAGGTCCTGGAACAGCGACCCGCAATGGAGGGAGCACAGACGGGCTGCGGCGGACAGGCACTGCCGGCACAACTACGAGTTGTCCAGCCCGTTCCTCGTGGAGCGCGGAGGTGAGCGTGGGGCAGAGCGTGTCCCGTGGGGCCCTGCCTGGCAATGACCCTGGAGCGCCTCAAAACCTGCCTGGGAATCAGCCCAGAGCCCTCAGCCCTCCTCGTGTCCATCCCCGGGGCCTCCTGCCCCTCCAGAGACCCGTGGCTCTCCCAGTCCATCCCAGTCCGTCCCAGTCTCTCCCAGTTCTCCCCCGCGTGTCCATCCCGGCCGTGCGTGGAGCTGACGCCGCTCAGCCAATGAGAGCGCGTGTCTGTGATGACTCATCTGTTGCCAGGCAGACCCGCAGCGCCGAGTGCCCCGCGCTCCATTCGGCCTCCCAGTGCCGCGCGCTTCATTCCCAGTTCCTCCCAGTCCCTCCCACTTCCTCTCAGCCCAGTCCCAGCCCATTCCCAGTTCATTCCCAGAGCTCCACCCTCTCTCTCGGTGACCCCCATCCCCACCCATTTCTCCCCAGTTCATTCCCAGTCCATCCCAGTCCTATTCAATCCATTCCCAGTGCCTCTCAATGCCACACCACCCCTCCCCTCTCTCTCCCAGTTCCTCCCAGCGTTTCCATCTCGCTGCTGCCCTCCAGCTCCCAGCCCGGCCCCGGCCGCCTGCTCTGCTCCGGGATGGATTTCTGCCCTGCCCACATCCAGCTGAGCTGCTTCCAGGGCCAGCAGCAGCTCTCGGGGCACGGGGTGGCACCGCCGTGGTCCCAACGGGGACTGGAGCCAGCAGCTCCTGGTGCTGCTGGAAACCTCCCCGCGGCGCGGGGTCACCTCCAGCTGCCAGGTGGAGCACGTCAGCCTGGAGCAGCCCCTGAGCCGGCACTGGGGCACGGGGGAGGCACTGGGGGGAACTGGGAGAGGCACTGGGATGTGCTGGGAGGAACTGGGAGGGAGCTGGAGAGAGCCTGGAGGGGCTGGAAGGAGATCGGGGATTGGAAAGCAGGGATTGGGATGCGGCTGGTTTTGGGGGAAGAGATCGTGAGGAGTCTTGGTGAGTCCTGGTGGGGCTGAGAAGGGACTGGGAGAGGGTTTGGGGGTTCTGGGGTGGTCCTGGGGGGCAACTGAGGAGGGTGGGATCCTGAAAGGGACAGGAGGGGCTTTGATGGGTCCTGGGGAGGCTGGGAATGGATTTGGAGGAGGTTTCACGGGGTCCTGGGTGGCCTGGAGGAGACTGGGAAGGAGCTTGGAGGGGCTTGGGGTGTCTGTGAGAGGTTTTGAGGGGTCCTGAGCCCTGCAGACCCCCAGAGATGCTGCTGGATGCCACCCACTGCAAGATGCTGATGGGGATCGGGCTTTGTGTTGGGCTTTGTCTTCCTGGCACTGGGGCTCAGCTTCTACCTGTGCAAGAAGGTAAGGGGGGGTCCCGGGGGTCGTGTCCCCCCCCCCAGAGCGTGTGTGCTCCCCCAGGGCCCCCCAGCCCGGTGTCACCCCCTTTTCTCTGCCCACAGAGCTCCTGAGCTGGCGGCGGTCGCAGCCCCTCCCCGTGGCCTCGGGCCTGGCCGGGACCCCCTGCTCCGTCCCCAAGATGATTTTGGGGGGATCGTGTGTCCCCCCAGCCCTGCTGTCACTCTGTCCCCATCCAGCTGCTCCCAGTGTTCCCAACAAAGCTTCCCAGTTCACCCCAGTCCTGTTTACTGGGGACAGTGGAGAGGGACTTGGGGGACCCTGCGGGGGGACCATGATTCGGGAGGGGACAGAACGGGCCCCAGGATGGATCGGGAATGGGGACCCCCGTGTGTCCCCCCTGTGTCACCCTGCTCTGGGGACTCCTTGGGAGGCACCTGAACCCCAGCACAGCACCCAGCCAACACCAAAAGGCGCCTGGGCCCTGAAGCTGCCAGGGGAATTTGGGGAGGGGGCGCAGGGGGGGTGCCCAAGCCAGGCCCAGAGTCCAGCGCTGCTCCAGCACCATCTTGGGGATTAGAAAGGAGGAGGAGTGGGACCCTTCCCAAAGCAGTTTGGGGTTCTAGCCCCCTCTACTTCCCTGCTCTTCCACCCCTTCCCCTCTGCCCCCCAATCCACCAGCCCTGTCCATCATGCTTGGTTTTGGAGGTTCCAGGCCCCTCCTGCTCAGTCTGAGGTCCCATCCCCCTTTCCCTCAATTCAGGCACCTCCTGACAGCTTTTTCTGGGAGGAGCCCTGAGTTTGGGATTTTTGGGGTGCAGTTCTGGAGAGGGACAGCTCTGTTTGGCTTTCCCCTCCCTGTTGTGGCCTCTCAGCTGCCCCCAATACCCTGGGGCTGCTGGGATTTCCCTCCTGGGGACAAGGACCTTCATTCCCTTCCAGGAGCCCAATGCCCACCTGGGGGTCCAGCTCAGGGGTCCTTGAGCAGCTGCCCCACAACCTCTGCCAGGGTCTCCCAGCTTGGGCTCCCCAAAGCCCTCAGCAAGCCCCAAGTCCCTCCCAGGAACCCTCAACTCCCTCAAACCCAGCATCCCCCACAGCCCCTGCAAGTTCCCCCCATGGCACCGGCCATGGCCATGTCCCCACATGTCACTGGCCATGTCCCACCATGTCCTCACCCATGGCTGTCTCCCCACCACAAATCCATCCCTGTCATTGTCCCCCACATCTCCAGCTGTGCCCATTTCCCCTCATGTCCCCATGAATGGCCACATCCCTGCCATGTCCATGTGTCCCCATGTCACTCTCCATGTCTATGTCCCACCATGTCTATGTCCCCCATGTCCTCACCCATGTCCCAGTTCAATCTCTTTATTTTTACCACAATGTTGGACATTTAAAGTGAGGAAGAGAAATGAAAAACAAACCAAGGTCAAACAAAAAGGATTTCTGCGTCTGTGCCAGCTGAGGATCCACGTGTTTGGCTGGGAGGGAAGAACCTTTTTTGGAGGGGTTTCCACCCCACTGTCTCCAAAATCTTGGTTCCTGCACTTGATCTTCACTATTTGGCTGTGCAAGACACACTTGGGCAACAGGAAATCAAAATCGTTTAATCCCTGAGGTTCAAAAGACTTCCAAGTCCATCCAGTATTCCTTGATGCCACCAGATGATAGGATTGAATGCAAAAGATTTTCTGGGGCTGAAAGTCAACAAATCCCTCTGCCCAAGGAATTCCCAATGTTGGTCTGTGTCCCAATGGATGTTCCTGCCCTGCATTGATCCAGGTGCCCACAGGGAGCCCGGAAGATGTGGAGCATCCCAGCCAGGTGTCTTCCCAACATGGATCACCAGGACCAGGATCAGCAGGGCTCTGCCCAACGGGGGTCACTGGGGATCATCCAAGGCCGATCCTCCCACGGGGGATGGAGCTGGAGCAGCGCACGAAGCTCTTCCCGCTCTCGGGGCACTCGCAGCGCTTCCCTTAGCGGTGCCTCCGTTGGTGTTTGGTCAAGTGAGAAGCCCTGGAGAAGCTCTTCCCACACTCAGGACACTCGTAGGGCCTCTCCCCAGTGTGGATGCGCCGTGGACAGTGAGGTTGAGTTGCGCTGGAAGCCCTTCCCACAGTCGGGGCAGCGGAAGGGCCTCTCCTCTGTGTGAATCCGCTGATGTCTGAGGAGAGTGGAGCTGGTGTGAAACCTCTTCCCACACTCAGGACACTCGTAGGGCCTCTCCCCGGTGTGGATGCGCTGGTGATTCCTCAGGCTGGAGCTATATCCAAAGCCCTTCCCACATTCCAAGCAGGTGTAGAGCCCTTCCCCAGTGTGGATCACCTGGTGCTGGATCAGACTGGAGCTGTCTCTGAAGCTCTTCCCACATTCCCACACTCGTAGGGCTTTCCCAGTGTGGATCACCTGGTGTCTCCTCAGGGAGCTACACCTGAAGCTGTTCCCACACTCCCCACACTCATAGGGCGTTCCCCAGTGTGGATCCTCTTGTGCTGGATCAGATTGGAGCTCTGGCTGAAGCTCCCACACTCCCCACACTCAAAGGGCGTTCCCCAGTGTGGATCATCTGGTGCCGGATCAGATGGGATCTCCAGCTGAAACCCTTCCCACATTCCAAGCACTTGTGGGGCTTCTCCCCTCCATGAGGCTTCTCCACCAGCTCGGAGCTCTGGCTGGATCTCCGGCCGCCCTCCTGGCACAGGGGGGGTCTTTGCTCCTCGCAGCTCCCTGCGCTGGGTTTGCAGCCCCTCCTCGTGCGGCATCTCCGGGGCTTTTCCTCCTCCTCCATCCGGCCACTCCTTGGGAATGAAAAATCCTGGTTTGGGAGAAAACAAGAGGAGAGCGCCTTAGGCTGGGGGTTCTTCCTTGCACAAGTTCAACTCAGGAAGTCAATGTAAGAATTGCCACATTGGTCTGTAGGAACCTCTGAAAGAAGATTCATCCCAAAAGTCCTCCAAACATCAAGACTAGCCAAAACTTCTTCTAAAAGATTCAGCCCCTTGCAAAAACCCAAAGCATCAACATTTAGCTCAATCAAGCTCAGAAACACCAAGATTCACTCCCATCAAAATCATGGATTCCCCTCCCCGGTCACCTGCTGCATGTGGGGAGGGAAACACTCCTGGGGCTGGGGGAGGCTGCAGATACAGGGAGGGCTGGAACCTTGTGCTGCCTCCTCTTCCTGCTCCTCACACTCCTGTGTCCCTACTCTTCCTCACACTCCTCTTCCTCCCACTATTCCTCTTTCTCCTGCACAATCCCACCTTCTCCTCCCACGTGCATCAACATTTTGTTCTTCAACCCTGCTTCTCCTTCCCTTCTCCTCCTGCCCCAGGCCCAGCACCCACTGCCGGCTCCCTCTTCCCCCCAAACCCACAGCATCCCACCGCAGGGGCAGGGATGGAGCTGGGGCAGGTCGGGCTGGGGCAGCGCTGGGCTCTCGGCCGCTCCCGCCCGCACTCGGTCCCCGCTGCAGCCGCTCCCGCCAGGACAGCGCGGGGGGGCCCGGCCTTGGCGCTCCCCCCTCCCACCTCCCCAAATTCCCCTCACGGCGGTGCCCCATGCTCTAGGGGAATGTCCCGCAAACGGGGCACCCCCAGCAAAGGAAGAAGAGCAAAGGGTCTTTACAAACACACGCTGTCAAGCTGCTTGGGGATAGGGCCAGGCACTTGGACATAAGGAAGGCACAGAAGAAGCCATCAGCTCCAGAAAATGTTATGAACTGACCACACAGACTGCTGCTCAGCCAAGGGCCTGATAAATTCATCAACTTCGAGAAGAAGAACAAAGACTTCACAGAGCTGTGAATATCGTTACCTGTGCAGAAGTGGGGTGCATAAAGGGGGTATGTAGTAGGGGGATTGGGAAGTCTGTACCTCTCAAATACTTCAGCCATGGGGAAAGGGAGAGAGAGATGCAGCTGGGAAAATCAGGATGAAAAGGAGGCTGCATCCTCCAACAACTGGAGAGACCCCATGGGAAATGTCCCATGGCCTCTCTTTTTTTATGAATAAATTACTTTTACAGGACTCCTCTGCCTTCTTTGTGGACACAAACCTCTGGTGATGTCAAGTTTCCACACACCTTGGGCTCCTCTGGAATTCCTTCCACCGTCTGGGACAGCGGGCAGTGAGTGGAGCTGAAGGTGCCTCACCCAGTTTGGGTGATGGGCTCCCTTGGGTGGCGGCGGCACCGGGGATTGATTGGGTACCCGAGAGTGTCCAGGAGACAGACGAGTGACAGATCAGGGGGGCTGTGAAGAGTCACCAGGGAGAGAGCACTGAAATCTCATCAGTGAGGACACTGGCATCTTCAGGGAGCAAACATGGCAGGGAACACATGCAGGGTGGAAAAGGGAAAGCCAGGAGAGCGTCCTGGCCAAAGGGATGATGATCCCAAAATATCTCTGAAGGGTCCCTTGGGAGAATGTTGAGGCAGTTTGCACATTCTCCCAGAGGTAATTTAAGGACATGGACACCCAGAGGGGCAATAAGGGAAGTCAAGAAGGGATTTAGACAACCGGGGATGGATGGTGTTGGTGTGCTGGGAAGGGTTAGGGTGAAGGCGAGTGTGCAGGAATACGGTTAAGGCAAGAAGCAGCAGGAGGAATCTCTGTGGTAGGAAAAAGGATGATGGAAAAGAGGAGGAAGAGAAAAATACTGAGGACTGGGATGTTTTTCAGGAGGGTCTTATCCTCTAAATTTGCCAGCTGAGCCAGATCCTTTGTATCCCCGGTTTCCAGGACAGGGAAACAAGGAGGTCAGGATTTCAGGGGGTTTCTCTGTGCTGGGAGCAGCAGGAGCGGGCGCAGAGGTGCGGCACCGGGAGCACGGGCTGGGGGCCTGTGGGGAGCTGCGGGGCCGGGCCGGGGCTGTGGGGCAGCCGGGGCTCAGCGCCGGGCGCTGCCTGACCCCACCACCCCCGGGCAGGGCCGGCAGTGGCCCCCGGCCCCCAGGAGGCTGCGGGACGCCCCGGCCGCTGCCCGGCCCCGTGGAGCTGCCGGCCCTGCCCGCCGGGGGAGCCGCCTTTGGACACTGCGGCAGGACAGGCACCGCCTCTGGGATACGGGCTGGGGAGGGCAGGGCGAGCACAAGGACCAGGAGCAGGAAGGAACACCTGGGAAATGGGGGTTATTCATGCAAGGATCAAGATCATCTTTGAAGGATTTTGTTTGGTCACTGCAGAAAGGAATGCCCTTGCACAGAGCTCAGCAGCTGTCACAGGATGAGCACCCACAGGCACTCAGGGGGCTGCAGCAGTGGCACAAGAAGCCCCTGGAGCAGTTGGTCACAAAGGCACAGCAGGTGAACGCAAGAAGGGGTGAGGAAAAGGCCAAGGTGAAGCCAAAGGCCATGGCAGAGTTTCTACAGCCCCTGAGGGATGAACCCCAGGGCCCAAGGGGGCCCCAGCACCCAGGGGACGGGCTCGGCCACAAGCACCTGGCAGAGGCATTGCCATTGCTACTTCTGGGGTACCTTTGTGTCAAATGTCTGACAAGGCCAATGCTGAAGTGAACCCAGAAGTGTGGGCAGCCCCAGGGAAATAGGGAAAATCAGACACCCAGCCTCTCCAAATTACTCTCAAGCAACCAGGACAAGCGGTGTCTAAAAGCAATACCCTATTCCAAGGGAGGGAAGGAAGGGCTCACAGCCTGGCATTGAGCCCCTCTTAAAGGCAGGGCTTTTGGAGCCTGGCATCTCTCCCTGGAATGCTCCAATGCTGCCAATCAAGAAACCAGATGGAATCTATAGAATGCTGCAGGACCTAAGAAGAAGAAATGAGATTATTAAACCGAGGCACCCACAGTCTCAGATCCTTACACCATCTGCAACCAGGTTCCCTCCTCACACTGCTACCATTCAGCACTTGATGGAAAAGATGCTTTCTGGGGATGCCCACTTACACAGGATGCTGAACAGGAGTTGCCTTTGACTGGGAACAAGGGTTAGAAGGGAAAATTTACCTCACCCCCAGGGACTGGGTTAACACAGGATGTGAATGACTTGCTCCAGTAAGGAGGACAAGAAGAAGTGGTAGAAGAAGCCTCTGTGAATTGGCTCCATTTTCAGACTAAAAAGCATCTTTCAATATGAAAAAAAAAAAAAAAAAAAAGCACAAATGGTAGAGAAAAGGTTAAATACTTGACACATATTCTGACAGAAGGTTTGTGGTGTATTGACCCAGAAAGGGTCAGGGGAATCTCAGAAGTAACGTCACTCAGGACTAATAAGGAGCTGAGACAATTCTCAGGATTAATAGGAAATTGCAGGACCTGGACTGAGGATTCTCTCTTCTAGACAGAATATTGTATTACTTTCTAACCCCAGACAGCCTCAATGTTATGGTATGGACATGAGAAAGAGAACTAAACTTGAGAAAATTTAAAAAAACAAAACTGATTGATGCCCCAGCCATGGCTCTTCCAGACTCAGAAAAGGAATTGGAATTGTATGTGAATGTTAAACAGGGCCATGCCAAAGAATCCTTGTGCTACAATATTTAACCCACTGGCCAGAGTGGCCCCCTCATTGTCTGCACAATTGTGCAGCCACAGCTCTAAGGGGACCTGAGGCCTGAACACTGACAGCACAAGGAGCTCCTGTTGTTCAAGTCTGGCATCAAGTTCAAGCTTTGATAACCAAAAGAGCCGTGCTCCGTTATTACAGTATGAAACTTGTTCAGTGGCACAGGAGGATGCAGAATTGAGGACAGGGGAAGGGTTTAACCCAGCCTCCTGTTTCAACAGCCTGGACAGGGGGCTGGCAAGAAACCCAGGACTGCATTCAAGTGACAGAGCTCCAGACCCAGCCTAGGAGAGATTTAGGAGACATTCCCTGGCCTGAGGGAGAAAATCTGGTTATGGATGGGTCTTCAAGGGCAGGAGAAGGGAAAAGAGTTACAAGACAGGCTGTTATTTAGGAAAGGGAATTAGACAAAGCTCAGGTTACCGCTCACACGGTCAGCTCAACCGGCAGAGCTGTGTGTGCTTGTGAGAGCCTGGCACTGAAATGCCCTGAGCAGGAAGGCTCAAATCTCTTCTGCTAACACCATGTCACCTAACAGGGTGCCAAAAGCAATTCTGACTTCTTCAGTAATCACTGCATCACTTAGTAAGGTAATTCTAAAATAAATCATTCCAAGAGAAGGACTGTGGAAGCAATAGATTCAGATGGGGAACTCATTTTCCAGGAAAGATCCTTCAGGGGTTATGGCAGCTTTAGGAATACAATGGGACCTCCACAACCCTGGCAACCCCAGAGCTCAGGTCAGGTAGAAAGAATGAATGGGGAAATGAAGAAAAACCTTTGGAAACTGGTGATAGAAACCAAGATGCCATAGGTATGGCTTTTGCCATTGGTTTTTGCAAGAACAAGAGCCAGATCCAGGGCAGATATTCAATTATCTCCCCAGTAACTGAGCTCTGGAATTCTTTAAACCCTGGTAAATTCTGGTAATTCTCTGCCCTGTGCAGGGGGGACATAAGGGATGTGTATTTAAAGCAGTCTGTGGCCAGAATCCTGTCTCTGCTGAAATCTCTCCCACAGGAAGCTCGGCTGGCACAGACCCTGCCTTGGCACTTTGCTCTTCACAACATCCAACCAGGACATCGGGTCCTGCCAAGGACTGGGAAGAAGCAGCACTGGGGGCCAAGTGGCGTGGCCCATTCCAAGTGTCCCTGAGCACAGAAACAGCCCCAGCACAGCTCAACACGGGGGGACCCCTCACCCTCGGCTCAAGGTCTCGGAAGCCCCGGAGATTTGGACGTCCCGGCTGCAGGAGGAGGATGGGAGGCCACGACTGAGCCTGCACTGAAGGCAAGGCAGCAGCAGCCAGGGCTCCACAGCAGGGGAAGCCCCTGTGCCTGCCCACACATCCTCTGCTGCAATAGTCTGCCTGGGCACCCTCCTTTGGCATCTCCAGCCACTGCGGGCCAATCCTTGCTGCCACTGCTGCAGCTTCAGGGCTTTCTGTGCCTGCACTCGCCACAGCTGCTGGGGAACACAACGGGACAATTCCACTCTGGGGCTCAAGCACACTCACACACTGGGCTGGCTGCCATTAAACTGCTGGAAAATATTCCAACTTTAAAATTATTTCTTCTTTTATTTCTCTACTCAGCTTGATTTGCCTTTGCCCTGGGAAAAGGAAATTTTAAAGGTTTCATTTTAAGGGATGTTACACCACTCTACAGAGATGAGTTTCACATCTCAACAGACTGGGAAGAGCACAAAAGATACCCACAAAGATAACGACCATCAACTAAACATCAAAGCCCATCAGCAAACACCAAGGAACATCTGCCCCAGACCCTGCCCCTGGAATAGTTGGAGACACCTGGTCTGGAAAAGGCTGATAAGGAAATCCAGGAGTGCAGACCTAATTAACATCACAGGCAAAGAAATGCGGCTCCAACAGGAAACCAAATACTAAGAACTTCACAACTAGGAAGCAAGGAACATGAAACCAATGGATTTCTCGGGTTCAGACTGTTTAAAGTTTAGGAAAAATCTAGTAAAACTCATGTTGTGGAACGATTTCTCTGCACACCCGGGCTATGTGTGGATGAAATGATTTCTGTTGCACACCATGGCCAGAATCAAGTAATGCCTTGACTCTTAAACACGAAAGACATTATTGGAGGTTTTGGGTTTTTCCCACAGTTTCAGTAAAAAGATTACACCATTAGAATAAATTTTTCGTAAAAATTTGGTATTTATATTGTCAGTTAGGTTTAGGCCAGGGGTGGGAGAATCAATTTTCAGTCCTCGGAAAAGAAGTAGAAAAAACTTGATTGCTTTGGAATGTTTTTGTGCATGTTTGTGTGTGGCTCTTAATGATGGCAAAAATTTGGAATGAGTTTCTCGATGTTCACTCGCAGGTTCCACTTTGGAAAACCAGACAAGATTTAAAGCTGACACTTTGATATATAACAGTCATTAAAATATATTTTTTAAAAAAAGGCAGACTATGGGGGTACTTCATGTGAGTCATTTAAGGCTGCTCTGGAAGAGAAGCTTAGCTCCAGGCAGCCAGGAGAGGAGTTTAGAAATGTAAATTAACACTGCTGGGGAAAGTGTGGACAATGCACCAGGTCTTCTTGCCTGGGGCAGGAATTGGGCTGATTCCCTCTGCCCCTCAGCCCAAGCTCTGCCTGCTTGCACAGATGGAATTGCACAGCCAAAGGCAGAGCCCACACTCAGGATATCTGACTCTGCAACAGAAACTGGGGCAGCTGCAAAGGAAAACAGCAAATGGAGAATGCTGTGAAAACTTCACTAAAAGAACTGGGGGGAATCATCCCTCTCCCCACTCCAACATGTGCTGTCACTGTCTAGGTCACACAGGGAGCATGAGAGCACTGGGGTGTTCTTGCTACCACAAGTTCAGAGAAATCAGTTGGGAATCCAAGGATGTGATGATTTAATTAGGAAAAGAGATCAATTGATGCAGCCCTGGCTGGAGGGAGCAACCAAAATGGGGAAAAGATGAAAGGCCACCAGAACAAATCCTACAACACCATGGAGCAGCCCCTGGGAACCCGAATGAATTCATATCAGGAGCCAGAGAACCCATTTATCATTTCATGCCATAATTAGATGACAAGATCTCGAAATAATAACCAACCAGACAGATCCAGCTCCTGAGTCTGGTCGATCAATCCACTCAAATGAAACAGACATTTCACCATGGGATGGGATCAGATTATCTATTAGCAGAAGGAGGAGCACAGTGTGGAAAATTAAATGACTCGAGATCCTGGTGGCAAACTAGATGACAACCAAAAAGTGGTGAAACAGGTAAAAAGGAAATAAAAAAGCAGCTCATGTATTGGTCCAAATGTGGAAAGGATGGGAATGGGACAGGTTCGTGGTTCCCTGGCACACCATGGGTTAAACGAATGCTCTTTCTCCTCTTCTGTGCTACAGCAACTCTCATCTTTTGACCATGCACAGACCCTTGCTGAGTGCAGCTCATTCAGCACGGGAGCAAGGGGATGCAGCTGGCAGCCAGGCCTCCTGAGCCACAAACGGCTCCAAAAGGACAGGGAAGGAGGTCACTGAGAAGAATCCCAAATCCAAACAGGACCCAGGAAGAAAAAAACAGAGTCAAACAGTGAATCTGCTTGGAGAGAGGGTCAGGGACTTGGAGATAAGGAAGTAAAGGGAGAAACCATCAGTTTCAGAAAATGTTACTCATTGACACGGACTGCTGCTCAGCCAAGATCCTGCTAAATTCCTGAACATCGAGAAGAAGACAAAAAGACTGAACAGAGCCATGAATATCGGATGTTATACAAAAGGGGGAGTGCATATAACGAGGACACGCAGTAGGCGGATCGGGAAGTCTCAACTTTCCAAGTACCTTCGCCACTGGGCAAAGGGAGAGGGAGATGCAGAAGGCAAAATCCGGATAAAAAGGAGGCTGCGTACTACAACAATCAGAGACCCCATGGCAAATGCCGCATGGCCTCTCCCTTTGTTCAGGAATAAAGTCACTTTTACAGGACTCCTCTGTCTCCTTTGGGGACAGAAACCTCTGAGACGCCAATTTTCCCGCACACTCCCGGG
>JAKJHU010002141.1:0-48400 GCA_022316685.1 Progne subis subis | reverse complement strand
CATCGATCAGTTGCTATTTTGAAGGTTAAAAAAGAGAATTAGAGTAAGAGTTTAAAACAGCTACAGTACAACTTACCGATTCCCAAATGAACTATTGCATTGGAATTTTTGAGGTGACAAACTCCTCACAAACTACAACAAATGTCTTTCCTTTACGGGGAAACATCTTACAAGTAATGTCTCCACAGAATTAATAATCCATGTTTTCTTTGTAGGTTCCATTCAACACCACCTATAAATGTATGTTTCAGGAAATAATTGTGAGCTGAATTATTAAGTTACAAAATGCAGCAGAGGCCTGTTGTAGCTGTCTATGTACGTAAACACATTTGCTCTCTCATCTCACGAGTCATTCTGCAAGA
Organism: Progne subis subis; assembly: GCA_022316685.1. NCBI lineage: Eukaryota > Metazoa > Chordata > Aves > Passeriformes > Hirundinidae > Progne > Progne subis. The sequence continues at coordinate 48,038 of JAKJHU010002141.1, read as the reverse complement.
TGCAAGGAACAGCTGAGTGCTCCTAGTAACTCCAAGTACTCATTCCTTGTACCATCCTGAGTGGATGGGCAAAGGTAACAATGAAACATAGAAAGAACTCTTCAATTCTATCAAAAACTTAACTCTTAAAAAGTTCTGGTTTTATTCAGTGGAAGCAGATGTACCAAACACACAGGAGAACAGGATTTTCAACAGCACTCTTGGTCTGGCAGTTGGTATGGTCAAGAGCTGCTTTCCTCAGAACTGAGGGATAATCCCTCTCAAAACCTCCAGGACTGCATGATGAGTAAAGCCTGGATGGACCAACTTGCATTCCACCTGTTAGATGGTAATCCTTTGTTCTGGTTTAGGGACAAGTTTGGGAGAAAACCCCTGAATGGGATCCCTCGGGGAAGCAAACCCAAATGGCCTCTCCCTCCAACTGGTCTGGTAAAAAACTTCTTTGGAGAAAAGTGGAAAAAACGATTTTACTTAACAAACAAACTGCATACAAGTATAAAGAATGAATAACATGAAACAATAAAACCTCTCGTTCTGAAGTGAGATGGCAAATTGAGAAAGTTCTTGCCGTGGGTGGAGCTCGGCTCTCTCTCAGTCTCTCATCAGTCCCAGTCCCTCTGGTGTTGCTGGAAAATGCCGAGGTCCAGGCCCGGTGGGCCGCAGGTGCAGCCCCCTGTGCTCCCTTGGGTTTTTCAGTCCAGAGCAGGTTTACACAGTTCCAGGAAAAAGGAAAAAGCCAGACCAAGGAACTTCTCTGCCCTAGCTAGCTGAAACTAACTAAAAGGAAAAATAAATCTCTGTGCTGCAGTCTCTCCAAGCCTCCGCTGAACACTGGGTCTGGAGAGGAATGTGTAGAGTCAGGAGTCAGTTCTCCTTGCTCTTAGACCCAGTCTTAAAGGCACGAACTCAATAAACAGCAAAACCAGAACAGACGACTGGGAAACAAGCATCATAAAGTCACCCTAGGACACACACAGACTTCCAGAGCTCTGCCCAGAGCCAGCAGGGAAAAGTGCAGAAAAGAAGAAACACAAACAAAAGAACCCAACAAAACAACCACCAGAAAAAAGACCACTCTGACCCCAGCAGAGCTGCTCCCTCCTTCAGGACCTTCAGCTGCACTAACACACAGCACAGGAGACTGCAAGCAATGACCATTCCTCAGGCACATCTGCTGCACCAGCAGCTTGAGGACAGCCTAGTGGAAGGACTCTTCTCATCCCAGTGGAGAAAGGCCTCTTTCATTTCCTTTTCTTTTCCTTTTCGTTCCTTCTTTCATTCTTTGTTTCTTTCTTACTCTTTCTTCCTCTCTCTCTCTTTCTTTCTTTCTTGGAACCAGCTGCCCTTACTCTCCCAAGCACTCGCCTCTCCACCTCAGCCTGGCTACACAATTGCTACAAACACCAGCACTCACCCAAAACTGCCTCTTGCTTGCCCACCCCCTACTCCAACACCCCATTCCTCCTTTCAATTCCTATCCCTCCCAACTTTCTCAAACCCAAGCACACTGCAATCCCCACATTACACCGCTCCATGCCATGCCACACCACACCACGACACCTCTTCAGGCCACCAAGTCCCCTGCAACCAGCCCTTGCACATTTCCAGCCATTCCAGGCCAGACGCAGCTTTTCTGCACACTCTGACCCAGGACACAGGAGCGGCACAGCCCCAATGTTCCCCTCTCTGGGACATCACCGTGCTGGCAGCTCCAAGGTTCCATGCCTTGGACACGCTCCAAGGGAAGCGCCCACAGCCACACCCAGTCATCAAACTGACAGCCACTGAGCACCCCGGCCTGCGCTGATGTGCAAACCTCTGCACTCAGCTCCAGCAAGGTCCTCCGCACCACCTCCACAGTGCCACAGCCAAGTGGGACATAGACTTACAGAGCTCAGCCCAGAGCCCACAGGGAAAGGGCAGAAAAGAGAAAACACCACGGATGTGCTGCTCAGTGCCGCCCCTCCCCCCCCGGCACCCACGTCCAGCAGGTGTCGCTCTCATCAACTCCGACCTCCCGACCAATGGCGAGAATTACATCCACCGGTGCGTGGGGGAGGGGCTGGAGGGGAGGGGGAGGGGTGAGCGGGGGTGGGGGGAGGGGCTCCAAGGGTGGGGGGAGGGGGAAAAAACCCCGAATTCCGGGTGGACTTGGGGAGAAATTGGGAGAAAATGGAGATGTGGGTGGGTGGGGGGGGAGGGGCATATTGGAGTGGGAGGGGCTCCAAGGGTGGGGGAGGGGCTGGGGGAGAGGGGGAAACTCTGGAATTATGGGTGGATTTGGGGAGAAATTGGGAGAAAATGGAGGTTTGGGTGGGTGGGGGAGGGTTGCACAGGGGAGTGGGGGAGGGGGAAAAGATCCCGGAATTGCAGAGGTTCTGGGCAAGAAACTGGGGAAAAATTGTGGTTTGGTGGGTGGGGGAGGGGCAGATTGGAGGGGGAGGGGCTCCAGGGGTGGGAGAGGGGAAAAAAACCCCCAGAATTCCAGAGGTTTTGGGGGAGAAATTGGGAGAAAATGGAGGTTTGAGTGGGTGGAGGAGGGGAAAAATGGGGAGGGGCTCCAAGGGAGGGGGAGGGAAAAAAAAAAACCCCACCAAAATTTTGGGTGGATTTGGAGAGAAATTGGGAAATATTAAAGGTTTGGATGGGTGGGGGAGGGGGCGGGGGGTTCCCACCAGATTTTTCCCTGAAATACGATTTTTTTTCCCAAAAAATCTGGGTTTGAGCGGAATCTTTCTTTCATTTTCCCACCAAATCTCCCCTTAAAAAATCCCAATTTTTTGCCCCCAAAATTCATTTTTTGGAGCAGATTTTCCTATCATTTCCCCACCATCTTTTCCCCATAAAATCCTGGTTTTCCCCCCAGAAAAATCTTTTTTTTAATAGATTTTTCCCCAAAAAATTCATTTTCTTGACCGGATTCTCCCCTCATTTTTCCACCATCTTTTCCCCATAAAATCCCAATTTTTTCCCCCAAAAATCCTTTTTTTGGAGTAGATTTTCCCATCATTTCCCCACCATCTTTTCCCCATCAAATCCCAATTTTTCCCCCCAAAATTCCGTTTTTCCAGCAGATTCTTTTTCATTCTTTTCCTCTTTAACCCTCAATCTCCCCTGTCAAAACTCGAAATTTTCCCCATAAAAACCTGATTTTTTCCCCCCAAATTCCCCATTTCCTCCCCCCAAATCCCCATTTCCTCCCGGATTTTTGTCCATTTCCCCGTTAACCCCTCGTTCCCCGTTGTTCCCGGAATTCCGCAGTTCCCGCTCCGGCCGCAAGGGCGGCGCCGGCGGCGCGGTGCCGGAGGAGGACAAAACGGCCGCTGGCGCCATCGAGCCCTTCTCCAGCGCGGCCGTGGAGGAGCTGCCGCTCAGCGCCGCGGCCTCAGCGCACAGCGCCCTTGGCGCCTCCTGCCTTGGCCAGTTTTTACCCCTTGGTTTTGGATTTTTCTTTTTTATTTTTTCAGGGGTTTTTTGGATTTTTTTTAGGGGTTTTTTTTGGATTTTTTTCAGATTTATTTGTATTTTTTTTTTCTGATTTTCCCCCTTTTTTTTTTCTGATTTCTTTTCTGTTTTTTTCTGATTTTTTTCCCCCATTTTCTTCCCCTTTTTTTTCCCCCTGTTTTTCTGGGGTTTTTCCCCATTTTTTTCCAGATTTTTATTATTATTATTATTATTTTTTTAATGACTTCTTCCTCTTTTTTTTCTGATTTTTTTTCCTATTTTTTTCCTGATTTTTCCCCATTTTCTTCCTTTTTTCACCATTTTTTCCCTTTTTTCGCATTTTCTTACCTCTTTTTTCCATGTTTTCCCCACTTTTTTTCCTGATTTTTTCTATTATTTTCTGAATTTTTCCCCATTTTCTTCCCCTTTTTTCCCTGTTTTCCCCCTTTTTTCCTGATTTTTTCCCCATTTTCTTCCCCATTTTCTTCCCGTTTTCCCCCATTGTTTCTGATTTTTTTTCCGGTTTTTTTTTCTGATTTTTTTCCCCCATTTTCTTCCCCTTTTTTCCTCTGTTTTTCTGGGTTTTTTCCCATTTTTTTCAGATTTTTGGGGGACTTTTTTCTGATTTCTTCCCCTTTTTTTTCTGATTTTTTTCCTTTTTTTTTCTGATTTTTCCTCATTTTCTTCCCTTTTTTCCCATTTTCTTCCCCTTTTTTCCATGTTTTCCCCACTTTTTTTTCCCTGATTTTTTCCTATTATTTTCTGAATTTTTTCCCCATTTTCTTCCCCTTTTTTCCCTGTTTTCCCCCATTTTTTTCTGATTTATTATTTTTTCCTGATTTTTTCCCCTTTTTCTTCCGATTTTTTTCCAGTTTTTTCTGATTTTTTTCTACTATTTTCTGATTTTCTTTATCCATTTTCTTCCCTCTTTTTCCATGTTTTTTCCCCTTTTTTCTGCGTTTTTCCCCCATTTTTCCTGAATTTTTAAATTTTATTTTATCTTATTTCATTTAATTTCATTTCATTTTTTTTTCCCCATTTCCCCACTTTTTTCTCTCCCATTTTTCCATTATTTTCACCAGTTTTGGGGTTTTTTTAACCCCACCCTTCCCAGTTTTCCCCTTTCCCCCCATTTTCTTAGGTCAATTTTAGGGGTTTTAGTCCCAAAAATCGTCACTTTCTTTTTAAAGGGGTCCTACCCCCATCTTTCCTCAATTTTTAGGATTTTTTTAAAGGGATTTTGGGATTTTGGGGGGGCATTTTTAACCCTTCTCCTCCCCCCCCCCCCCCCCCCCCCCCCCCCCCCCGAGTTTTATTCCATTTTTTTTAGGATAAACGTCATTTTCTGGGATTTTTTCGGGATTTTTATTTTTTGGATAAACGTCACTTTTCAGTCCCCCCGCCCCCCTTTTGTAGCGTTTATTTATTCAAATAAAAGCGATTTTGGGACAAAATTCCAAGGATTTTATCGGCAATCCGGGTGGAGGGAAAATTCCGGGCGTTTTCTGGCAATTTTGGGACTTTTGGAGCCGGAATTTGGGTTCTGAGCCGGCCAAAATTGGGTTAAAAACCCAAAAATCCTCAAAATTTGGGTTCTGAGCTGGCCAAAATTGGGTTAAAAACCCAAAAATCCTCAAAATTTGGGTTCTGAGCGAGCCAAAATTGGGTTAAAAACCCAAAAATCCTCAAAATTTGGGTCCAGGACCTCTGAAAACACCAAAATTTAGGTTTTGATCCCCAAAAATCCTCAAAATTTGGGTCCTGGATCCCCAAAATCGAAGCGAAATGACCAAAATCCCACAAAATCCTTCCAAATTTTGGTTCCAAACCCCGCAAGATCCCTGAATTTGCGTCTGAACCCCCCCAAAATTTCACCCTTGAGCCCCTGGGATCCCCAAATTTGGCTCCTGGAATTTCTGAGCTCCCAAAATTTGGGGTCTGAGCTTCCCAAAATTTGGTTCTGTACCCCTCAAGCCCCCAAATTCAGCTCTGAACCCCCCAAATTTGGGTAAAATTCCCCAATTTTTTTCCAACCCCCCCCAAATTTTGGATCCAGACTCCTCAAAACCCCCAAATACAGCTCTGAATCCCCTAAATTTTGGATCCAAGCCTCCAAATTTTGGATCCAGACCTCTCAGGCTCCCCAAATTTTGGGGATTTTCCCTGGAATTTTGAGATTTTCCTGGAATTTTGGGGATTTTCCCAGGATTGTGGGGGTTTTTCCCTGGAATTGCAGAACCCCTCCCTCTGCAATTTGGGGATTTTTACCTGGAATTTTCAGAGCTTTCCTTGGAGTTTTGGGATTTTCCCTGGACCTGTGGAACCTCTCCCTCTGGAATTCTGAGATTTTCCCTGAAATTTGAAGATTTTTCCTGGAATGTTTCAGGGTTTTCCCAGGAATAGGGGAACCCCTCCCTCAGGAATTTCAGGGGGTTTTCCTGGGAATTTTCAAGATTTTCTCAGGAATTTTTCAGGGTTTTCCCCTGGAATTTTTGGGGATTTTCCCAGGAATTTTTAAGGGGTTTCCCCCTGGAATTTTTTTGAATTTTCCCAGGAATTTGGGGATTTTCCCAGGAATTTTTTTGATTTTCCCGTAGTTTTCCTGGGAATTTGGGGATTTTCCCAGGAATTCTTGGGGTTTTCCCAGGAATTCCAGTGTTTTTCCAGTGTTTCCTCAGTGCTCTCCCAGTGTTTTCCCGGTCTATCCCAGTGTTTTCCCGGTGTTCTCCCGGGTGTTTCCCGGTGTTTCCCAGGGTTTCCTGGTCTATCCCAGTGTTTCCCCAGTGCTCTCCCTGTGCTCTCCCTGTGTTTCCCATTCTATCCCAGTGTTTTCCCGGTGTTTCCCGGTCTATCCCAGTGTTTCCCCAGTGTTTCCTGGTGCTCTCCCTGTGTTTTCCCTGTGTTTTCCCGGTGTTTTCCCGGGAATTCTCTCTCCCCTGCGGCGGAAGGGCGCCCCCAGCAGCCCCAGGGCGAGGCCCAGGGCGATTCCGAGCGCCAGCGCCGCTCCCAGCGGGGACGGACGGAGACAGCGCGGGAACGGGCGCGTCCCGGGACACGGACACACGGACACGGGGACACACGGACACGGGGACACACGGACACAGGGGCACAGGGACATGGGGACACACGGACATGGGGACACACGGACACACGGGCACAGGGACATGGGGACACACGGACACGGGGACACACGGACACGGGGACACATGGACACGAGGACACACGGACACACGGACACGGGGACACACGATGTAAGAGTCTGTCTGAAGTTCCCCTCATTTGCCTCACGATTGTCATAAGGACCCCGAGGACCCCACTGCAGTTCTGGCCTGCTCGAGGTGTATGCTCGCCAATCGTCTGCAGGTGCATTTTCCTGTGTCACCACGCCATGGTGCACTGGCTTTGAGCAGTGTAATGGCAGTTCTGTACCTGAAGATTACACCTGCTTCACGGTCCCTGCTTCACAATAGCCTAGGAATTTCCCCACCTCTTGGCCAAGGGAACTTTCTGCGGTAACTTTGGGGGTCCCCCACGGAAAATCCTTCATCTGCTTTGCAACCACCATGACAGACAGAGATCAAAACCCCCTTGCAAGGACTGAGATTGAGACCCCTATATGAAGCCCCTCTCAAGGACTGAGACATGAGACCCCGACAACCCCAATACTGGGGGTGGGGGCTGACTCAACCAAAGCGAGATGTTTGCCTGGAGGCGTGATCGTTGGACCAAGAAGACAATGGCTCTCACTTACTGCTAAGAACATGGACTACCTGTTCCCCCTCAGTGGCTTCAATAGATTTACCTGTTCCCCCCGTGACTGAGGACTATAATAAAAACCCCTGAGTTAACCAGAGATTTGGAGAGACTCTCCCTGACGTGACAGGCGGACCCATCGACCGGACCACGAGGACTCCGTCTCCACGTTTGGTAGCTATATCCCCCCTTTCCTCGATCTCTATCATCTCTTTCTCTCACTCTTAATCCCTCTGTCGCATTTGCTATGGTCAATCAATAAAAGGTGCATTTGTTTTAATGCTGAAATCCCCTCTGTGTTGTGTTTTGCACTCTGAGATCAGTAAACGAACCATCATGACCCCCGCTTGTACGAGCGGATCGTGACACTGTGATATACTGGGAGAGACTGGGAGCCATGAGGATCGTCCTGGAGGCTATTGTGGTCATACTGTTATTTACAGGGAGCAACTGGGATCACACTGGGGGCCACTGGCAACATACTGGGAGTGACTGGGACTTTCTGTAAGTGACTGGAATAATACTGGGAGTGGCTACAATCATGCTGGAATTATAGTGGGACTGATGGACCCTGACTGGTGGTTTACTGGGAGCTCCCAGACCCCTGCTGGGAGCCAGCTGTGCTCACACTGGGAGAAACTGGGCTGCATGCTGGTGACAACTGGGATGTACTGGCAGTGACTGGGATAAAACTGGGGGACACTGAACCATGCTGAGGTAACCGGGAGTGCCTGGCAATGACTACAAGAATGTTCAGGGCAACTGGGATATACTGGGAATGGCTGAGACCATGCAGGTGGTGACGGGGACCACACTGGGAGCCACTGGGAATGTGCTGGGAGGAACTGGGACTACGCTGGGGGAAACTGGGGGCAAGGGTGAGTGACTGGGGCCCTGCTGGTAGAAACTAGGATTGTACTGGACTCATACTGGGATAGTACTGGGAGTGACTGGGGCTATGCTAGGAGCAACTAGGAGAAATAGGAACACACTGGATGAAAATGGGAGCAACTGGGACCATGCTGGGGGCAAATTGCATCACAATAGGGCATGACTGGGCTCATACTGGGAGTGCTGGGGAAAATGGAACCACATGGGGTGAGCAACTGGGCTCACACTGGGAGCAGCCACTTCCAGCACCGGGACCCCCGAACCCCTTTCCCGGCCATCCCGCCCCTCCAGCCCCAGCACCCCCGCCGGAGTGCCGCCAGTCCCAGGGGTCCCCAAATGCCAAGGGAGCCTCTGAACTCCCCCCAGCGCTGGATCTGCTGCAGGCAGGGGGGCACCAGCACTCGGCCCCACCCCACCATCACAGGGGGCACAAACGGGGCAGGGGCAGATGTGTGACATTAAGAGCCACTGGATTATTTTGTGTTGTAGCAAGCGTCTGCATGAACTCTCTAGAGAGACTCTTCTGATAAAGTAATGAGTGATTTTGTCTAAATAGTGAAACTGACTGAAAATCACAAGTTGTGTCTTTCCATGTTGTTTAATAAGAAAGTTATAAGTTTGTAAGGGGAGAAAAGACTGTTCTAAAGTGTCATTCTGTTTTAGTTTAAGTTTTCTTTTTTCTCAACTTTTTTTCCCATTCTTTTAGTGTGTTCATAAAACTATTTTTGTTCACTTTTAAGCTTAAGCCTATTTTGCTTTTTTTCTCCTAATCTCTCCCTCCCACAGAAAAAGAATAAATACTAAACCCTCAACATGAATTCGTGTTTTTACGCGGTTTCAGTAAATGAAGACCCTTACAGCTGCCCAGGCCCCTGCGCTCCATGGGCTCTGCAGAGCTGCACACCAGGGAGGCAGCTTTGGGTACCTCAGCCCTGGGCACCAGTGACCTTCTTGGTCTGGACGGCTGCCTCTGGGCAAATGAAGGCTGCTGGCCTTCTGCTCCTGGCCCTGGCCCAGCCGTGCAGGGCTAATCCTGGTCCTGCTCTGAAATGTGCTCAAGAGGGATTTGTTTCTTTCCAGCTTTCCAGGGCATTGATTTGCACCACAAAATACTGAAGGACTGAGGCCTGAACAACGGGCCCTGACTGAGGCCTGAACAACGGGCCCTGAGCTAAATTTGCCCTCTAGGTGACCCTTCCAACTAAGTGTTGGATGTATCTGCTCCTTAAGCAAGTATTACTGTCAACAGGATCTGTGCATTCATTCATTGGGGAAACACATCTTTACCTTTCAGCGTTAAGAAACCAGACAAGGCCACATCTGGCCTTGGTTCCTCCTGGAGCCCTGGACAGGCTCGGGGAGAAAACCAAGAGGAGAATGCAATCAGATCTCCCGCTCCAGAAGTTCTGTCAGATTGCTCGTTCAGCACTGGCACAGCTGGGCTGTTCTCACAGCACAGGCAGAAGCCTCGTGGCCGGCAAAGGTGGAGGCAGTGGAGGATTTCCCAGCTCCTGGCAGTGGCTCTCCAGGCCTTTGCTGGGACAGCTTTCCCCAGCTCATGAGGGCATCTGGATGAAGGAGAAAGTACAAGGGTGTCTGGTGATGGATCTTTCTGAATCACTAGAGGCAACCTTTTGTAGCAGTGCTGAAGTGCATTGCTTCGCTTATCCTTTGGATTTTTCTTTGCACTTCTGCACTGTAGCAAATTACACTATTGCTTCAGCAGGTGTCTGTGCCTCTGACTCTCCCTGTTGCAGACAGGTAAAAAATGTTATAAAAGAAAGGTCTTCTAAAATATGGATTAGGCCCTGCTACTTTAGCTAAGCAGCTAGCAATAGCTTGCAAGTTGCCTGTTGAAAACTATTTTGAGAAGGAGAAGTTTGTTAACACAACAGCCTATTCTCAGGGAAAAAACAAGTGCACCTGCATAAATATTAGCTCTGTTCCATGAGAACCCACAAAGGAAAAATGGAAACAACCTGAATCCTAGCACCTACACACAAATGACCTTCTGACCAATAAATGAAGTAGTAAGAAAACTACCAGCCAAGGGGTGCTGTGCACAAGGTCTGTGAGAACTGTAGAAGTGATGTGAATAAGGAATTGGCTTTTCCTGCATGAAGAATATGGAGTCTCGGCTGATTTATTACAACATCTCCCCACCACCAAAACAAACACACAGCCAGTTTGGCACCAGACCTGCCTCTCTGCCAGCCCATTGCTTGGAAAACACCCCTGATTGCCATCTCTGCAAATGCAATTCCTACTTTCCAACCACCTTTTCTGCAGCCAGGTGAGAAAAGTAGTCCCTCCCAGCTGTGGACCCCTCCAGACACCAACTGCTTTCAGCAGTCACAAGCCTGAAATATCAACTTCCTTCCTTAACCAGCCCACGAGGAGCTCACACAGGGAGGCCTTTTTGTCCAAGGACACCCATAGAGGAGCTCGAGGACGGAGCAGTTTGAAACGCAACTCCTCCAGAGTTTAAACCTCCCTTTATCAAATGGGCACGCACCAACCTGCCCCAGAGGGAAAGCAGGCAGGCAAGAGAAGCTCCTCTCCCACAACAGCGAGCTCTGTGCTGTGCTTCCTTCTGTTCCAGCTGGAGAGCAGAGGCCATAGGCTACTCCTCAGTTTGGGAAGGGACCCAGGGAAATGGACTGATCTGGGAGAACAGCAGAGGGAAGTTCCCCAAGAGGTAGGAAAAGGTTCTCTGGAAGCAACAGATTATGACAATATTTCTGCAGGGAAAAAAAAAAAAAAAAAAAAAAAAAAAAAAAAGGCATTTCAAAAACTTTCCAGGCAGAAATTTCTGTCCCAACATGACAACCCCAAAGTCTCTGTGGTGTGTTAGGAGACATCATCTGTGTCCATCCCCCAAAGCACAATCAGCTCCCCAACAAGGCTTCAAGACTAAAGGACAAACCTTCCCCCTCCACCTCTCCGCACCAGCTCGAGGGAGTCTCTGTCCATGGCAAGATCTCCTTTGTCAGTCTACATTGACACGAGTTGGCTGCAGGAGGCATTTGCATTGGACATCTCCCCAGATGGGGCAGAAAAAAAGCAGCAGCGATTCCAGTGGAAGGAAAAGGCAATGCCATCTGGGAAGACACCAGCGTGAGCTCCCTACAAGTGCAAGCCTTTAATCCCTTGCATAAAGCAGCATCCATCCATGGAGCAGCACAAGTGTTTTGATGACAATGCTGACAAAATTGCTGCCCTTTCCTGCTGCTGCAGGTGACTCCAGCTCACAAGAAATGTGCCAAGTGTGCCAAAGACAGGCAGACATGGTGAGAAAAAAACAGCTAGTGTGCTGAAAAGGTGGCCAAAAGAATGCTTTGTAATCTCCCCTTTTCATCCTTTCCCCAGCCAAGACAAAGCAATGTCCTTTTCCCCCGTCACCGATGGTGACCCAGGCACAAAATGCAGCGTGGGGACAGAGTCCGGCACTGCTCCCAGAGCCCGCCCTGGCCAGGGCCGTGCCGTGCCGTGCCGGGCCAGCCCCGGGAGCCGCCGCGCCCGCGTTGTGCCGCAGCCCCGGCTCCGAGCGCTCGTCCCCGCCGAGCCGGGCGCGCGCGGGGCCGAGCGGGCGCGCGCGGGCCGAGCCGGGCCCCCCGTCAGGCCGCGCGCCGCCGGCGCAGCCGCGGCCGTTGCTCTCCGGCCGTTGTGGCCAAAACAGCGATCGAAGCCATGGCGAAGCTGTCGCTGCCTGCCGCGCTCGGCGCCGGCACTTTCCCCGCCAAGCTCTGGAGCCTGGTGAATGACCCCCGCGTTCTCTCCGTGCGCTGGGACAGCGAGGCCCGGGGGCTGCTCGTAGACCGCTCCCTGTTCGAGCGGGAGCTGCTCAGGCCGGGCAGTGCCCAGGGACCGGCCCCGCACGCCTTCAGGGCCACACAGTTCGGCAGCTTCGTGCGCCAGCTGTACCGGTACGGCTTCCGCAAGGTGCCGGGCCGGGCTGGCGCGGCTGCGCCGGGCGATGCCGGGGCCTGGCTGCACTACTCCAACCCCTGGTTTCGCCGCGACCGCCCCGACCTCCTGCTCCGCATCAGGCGCCGGGGCGCGGCCAACACGCAGCGGCGGGCGGCGGGGCTGGAGCTTCGCAGACGCCCGCCCTGCGGCTCCCAGCAGCTCCCCGGGCCGCGGCCGCTGCCGCACGAGCGGCACGGGCGCCCTCGCTTCCAGCCGCTGCCCAGGGATCGGCCGCTGCTCGCCCGGCGCCCGCCCTGCGGCTTCCACCTGCTGCACCGCGAGCGGCCGGGGCCGGCCCGGCGGGAGGGGCCGAGCCGCTTCCAGGAGCTCTATGGGGAGCGGCCGCTGCCCGCCGAGCGGGAGCTGCTCCGGGTCCCTCCCTGCCACTTTCAGGGCTTCTACGGGGAGCAGCTGCTGCCGCCCCGATGGGAGGGGCCCCGCAGCCGCATGCAGGAGCTCTACGGGGAGCGGCCGCCTCCGCTCGACCGGGAGCTGCTCTGGATGCAGCCCTGCAGCTTCCAGCAGCTCCACAGGGAGCAGCAGCCCCCAGCCTCCAACCCACCAGGTAGGAGAAGAGTTCTAGCCTTGCTTTTCCAAAAGGTAATGAAAAGCGACCGTTTGAAGTATTTTTCCACAATGCTCTGTCGTTCTGAGACAGAAATTGTCAAGCCTGCTAGGAAGGGGCACCTAGAAAGTGAAAAGATTCTCTGCCTGGTTTTCCTGTGTGCTTCCTGTGATCTGTAATCCAAGGCAGCAGTAGAGCTCTGTGTCCCAAAGCCACATTCTGGAGCCTGACTCCCGTGTTTGGGTTCTTGCAGCCGCACCGGGCCCTTCAGCCCCGCATGCTCCAGCTGGCAGTGCTGGCTGTGCAGCATCAACGGCCTCCAGCTCAGCGCAGAATGCACCTGCGCAAGAGGAATCACCAGCGCTGGATCTTGGCCTGGCAATTGAGAAGATGATCCGGGAGATCAGGAACTCCCTGCCTGTAAAGGCTCCCTCTGCTCAGGTAACCCCATTGGATGGGAATGAAAGAGGCTGGGCTGAAAGCTTTTGAATGTGGTTATGTAACTGACAAGTGAAGGCTTCTTGAGCTTCATTCTTTTCATTCTTATTTAGTTATCTAATTATTCTTGGTCAAGCTGGAGTTCCCAAAGAAGAGGGAATGAAAACTTCTTCCCCCACAGTGAGGATGAGGGGTGTGAGCCTGTGTTGGCCACATTTGGTTCTTCCTTTTCCTTGGGAAGAATGCCTGGTGCAGGGGCATTTGTGGTGATGCTTTGTAGGTTCTACCAGGCTTTGTTTGGTGGGAAAGAAGAGCAGAGTGTTTGGAGAATTGCCACTGAAGGCCAAGTGTCCCGTGCAGGGAGCGGCACGTGAGAGGTGTCTCTGTTGCAGCAGCAGATGTGGGCTCTGCCTCTTTTGGGTTGTTAGGCCAAGGCAAAGCAAGGGCCGGGCTGCAGCTGCAGCTGCTGCTGCTGTGTGAGCCCTGCCGTGCGTGTGGGCGCTGCCAGAGCCCTGTGTGGGGATGGGCTGGAGCTGCAGCTCCCTTGTCCTTTTGTTGGACAGATTCAGTCTTTGGATTAGGAATCTCCTTTCTCTTAACTCTTGCCTCTTCCCAGATGTGCCTGGAGAGTGAGTGTTGGCACTGGCCTTTTTGCAGATTATTATCCGTGTTGGCCAAAGAATGTCTCTCTTTCTCGTGATGTGCAGAGCCATTGCCTACAGTACATTTGTGATTGAGGAAGGGCAGACTCAGGGTGGGGAGTGGGGTTTTCTGGATTCAGCAATATCTTATTCTCAAGTGGAATGTCTTGTGTCTTTTGTCAACTCACACATAGCAGTTTTCAAAAGCATTTTATTCCATAATAAAAGGAAGCCTTACAGGCAATGAACCATCTTTAGAATCTTTAGGATTCTGATGGAAGGGCTGTTGCAGAAGAGATGAATATTCTGCAGCTGGTCATAGTGAGAATATCTTTCTGTCCCAAGGTAATTTGCAGGTGCTTAATCTTGGCAATTTATTTCCTCAGTGGAATAGAAACACTACTTGGTTGTCTGAGTTTTCGTGTCTTTCGGGTTGGTTTTCTTTCTGACCCTCCAAATTTACCCATTTTTGTCACTGGAAAATTTGTTCCTGGAAATACCCATGGCCCATAACTGTTTGCCTGGGTCATACCTCTGGGGCAGCAGCGAGGGCTCCAAAAAGCAGCACCTTGTGATGGACTGTGTGAGCAGCTGGGTGGGTGGGGGTGGTGAGACTCCCAGCCAGAAATGTGTGCTCTGCGTGTGGGTTTGCAGCACACGGCCCTGGGCAGGGCTGGCAGCGAGCTCTGCCCTTGCTGACAGCCACGTTGGCAACAAGGAGAGCCCCTGGCTTTCTGCTGGCTGATTTCCTTACAGCTCGTGGGATAAGGCAGGGTCAGAGCGTGAGGCCACGTCCCCTCACTTGGTGTCTTCTGCTTTTCTGCATTCGTGTTTTGCCTCAAAGGTCATTTTATAAGAGCTTCAGTTTCACCTTGGCCACCCAAATGCTGAGTTTAAAATGCTTGTTATGTGAACTGTGTGGGCAGTGCTCCCCTCGTGTTACGTGGCCTTTGGGAGTGGAGAACAACAGTGACTGTATCCTTGATGTGATTCCAAGGAATCCTGAGTGATCTTTGGCTTCCTTTCTTTCTGTTTCTCTTTCAAGGGGAATAATAATGTTGCCCCTGAGTCTCCAGGAGAGGACACAGTGAACAGGGCTGCAGCAGAGGAAGCTTCATCGGGCACCGAGAGCTGCAGGAACAGTTCCCCAGAGCCCGAGGAGCCTGGTAAGGAGAGAGCCCACGTTGGTTTGGAGAGGTGTGAGACGGCTGCTCTGAGCCTGCCTGGGACAGGAAGGGAGATCAGAAGAGCTGAGTTCTTGTCTGCAGGGCTGCTGCTTCCTGCTGCCTTTAGTTCCAATCCTGCACTGGCACAAGCTCCCCGAGCCCTGCCCTCCACGCTTCTCCAGAGGCTCTGACACTGAGTCCTCTGCTGTGGCAAGAGAGCCGGGACTGAACCTGACCTTGTGGGAGTTGTGTCACCAACCCGTGTGTCCCAGTTTGGTTCATAACTCAGCTCACAGCACCCTTCAGCTGCAGCCATTTCAGCGAGGACTGAGGGCTCTCTGTCAGCACAGAGAAAGAACAAGGCTGGGCTTCTTTGGGGGAGCTGAGATTGTTCTGTGTTTCAAGCTCTCGTGGGTGCCATTTGCACTGTGAGTGCTGAGACTTTATTGAGGTACTTCAGTGCTTTACACAGTTTTGGAAACTCGGAAGGATCCCTGTTCTCTAAAGAGCAGGTTTCAAATTCCCAAGGGAGTGTCTGCCTTTCAGGCCATCTTTTACAGTCTGTGATGGAAGGACAATTGCTGCCCAAGGGAAACGTGCACAAGGGCCAATATTGACTCAGGGTTCTCTTTTCTTCCCAGATGCCATGTGATTGATGTCTCCTGGAGGGGTGCCCTGCATGGCAGGAAGAGACAGAGGGAGAACCTGTTACTGCCAGGCAGGTAGAATCCCTCCCTCTGTCTATAGTGATATATTTAGAATTATATAGTTATATTTATCTATATAATTGTTCTTTATAGATATACAGTATATTTATAAATCCATAGTTGCATTTCAATGCTTATATAGTTATAGACCATTAAAATTATATATACATATTTAGATTTCTATAGTTATATTTTTGTATACATACTTATATCTCTAGATATACATAGTTTCATTTATCTATGTAGATAGTTATATTTATATATATAGTTATTTTTATAAATACGCATAGTTATGTACTTATAGCTATGTTGGTGTTTAGGTCCATAGATTAGTATCTGTATAGGTATAGACTAGTTTTTAACCCCTTTCCCTGTCTCCTTTGTGCTTTTCCCCCTGTGCCCTCGCTGTCCCCTGTCCCTGTGCTGGCTCCGAGCTGGCGGCCGGGCCGGGCGGAGCAGCAGCTGCAGCCCCGGGTGTCCCTGGAGCGCTGGGAGCTGCCGCTGGCCCCAGGCGCTGTCCCCTGAGGAGCTGCTGAAGGACGGTGAGACTGAGGGGGCTGAGGGGGCTGAGGGGATGGAGGGGGCCAGCAGGGAGCACAGAGGGCTCCGGGACTGCAGCTCTGCCAGGCCTTGGAGCCAATTCCAGAGCCTCCACCTTTGCCACAGCTGCCCTGAGGACCTTGAGGACAGGCGGAGACCGACAGGAGCCAGCAGGGAGAAGCTGAAGACCACCAGAGAGAGCAGCGAACAGGGAGCTGCTGCTGCCAGCCCAGAGCCTGGGTGAGGCCACAGGGCCGGAGAGGCAGGGTGGGGGTGAGGATGGTGTGGGCTTTGGCCCTGGGCTTTGGCCAAACATTTTCTTTCTAAGCCTCCTGGGGAAGCGCTGAGATTTTCCCTGACTGAAGGGCAGGTGCTGCCAAGGGAAACGTCCCGATCCTGACTCAGTGTTCCCTTTGCTTCCCAGATGTCCCATCTGCTGTCCCTGTCCAGGAGAGCTGCTCTGCACAGGAGGAAGCAAGCACGGAAAGAAAAGCTTTGAAGATTGGGCAGCAGAAATCTCTCTGTTTAGAATTCTGTTTAAAGACATATGGACTTAGGAGATTTATGGCTGTCTATTTGTATTGATGGTTGGATATATTTGCAGATGCCTGGGTACAGTTACCTATTCACAAATAGTTGATGTATCTATTTCTATATATATATATTGTATATAATATGTAGTATATATTCTCTATTTACTTCTGTATATGGAGGTGGTTATATATGTATATCTTTCTATTTAAACACATATTGGGAAGTACAGTTGTATAATTGTATAGATTGAGTTGTTGGTAGAGAGCTATTTAGACAGAGATACGGATATTTTTCTATTCATAGATGGGCTTAAGCTTATAGTGATATGTAATAAATTTAAGTTGTTAAACACCTTACTGATCTTTGTGTATAGTAAGTTGTTGTAGAGATTAGCAATAAATTAAGTTTTTGTTAACTGAAGTTGGTATTTGTATATTTTTACATAGCATTGATGTAGAAATCTAATAAATTCCTTTTTTTAACTTAAAATGAGATTGGCATAGTGCTATATTGTCAGTGTAGGTATAGCAATTTGTAATAAATGACATTTTTCACATGAAATCAATTCTTGTGTATTTGTTGATCAGCAGTGCAGCTGTAACAATCTGAGAGAAATTACAATTGTCAACTGTGACGGGTGTTTTGTGATTTGTGCTCTCCAAAGCAATGAGCAGATGTAAATGCTGGAGGATTTTGGCCATGGAATTCTCCAGCCATGCCCAGCACATGCCCCACCTGCACTCAGGCTGGGCAAGGCAAGCGCAGATTTGGGATGGCAGCAGAGCCACACCTTGGCCAAGAACTCACTGCAAAGGCCAGCTGAGAAAAGTCTGGGACTCCACGGAGCTTAGAACTGCAACCAGAGCCAGCCAGGGAGGACAAATCCAGCCCCCATGCCACGGGCAGCTCTTTGGGAAGCGCTCCAAGGGTCCCTCTGAAGGTCATCCTGGAGCCCAGAAGCCAACAGGGATCCTGAGCCAGCTCCGCTGCCTTTGGCAGCACTTTGGCAAAGGAGCTGCAGCAAGGGGGAGGCAGCAGTGACTGTGACTGCTGCAGCAAGGGGATGAAGGAAGGGCCAGGGACACACGTGCTGAGATGCTCCAGAATCCAGAGGGATGGGGGAGAACTGGGAAGCAGCAAGTTCTCAGAGCCACTGCAATGCTGGAAGCCCTTGGTGTGCAGTTCCCTGCAGGAGCTGGCAGGGGAGTTGCTGCCAGGATCAGCAGGAGCAGGAGGCAGCAGGATCTGCTCCTTTTCCTGCCTCTGTGTCCAGCTCAGGCTGGGATGGCCCCTGCTCCCACAGAGCCCCTGCCCATGGAGGCTGCAGGGTAAAAGCAATCCCAGTGCAAAGAGAGGCTTTGCAGTTGGAGCCCACTGCCCTTGTGTTTGGGGCTGGAATGGCTCTCATGGCAAAGCACAGCAGGGAACCAGGGCTTTGGGAGGCAGAGCCTTCAGAGGGAAAGAGAGATCAGGCACTCACATGCCTGAAACTCCTGCAGATCCCTTCTCCTGTAGAATGAGAAAGAAGCAAGCTGGGGAGAGGCACAAGCAGTCCTTTGAAAAACCATGGTGCCTACCAAGTGCTGTGGGAGAAGAGAAAATAGGGAGCAACCTTGCCTTGTTTTCATAGCCTGTGACTTTTCAGAGGAGACAATGGGATGTACAGGAGGGGAGGGGAGGAATAACTGTGATAACCCAGTCTGCCTTGCTGTGTACTGATACACTTTGCAGCAGTGAACATTACAGGTAATGCCAGATTCTTATTTAGCACCGTGACACACTGCTGCTTCACTGCAAAACTGCCTCAGTGGGGAGAAAATCAGCTTCATTTATTGTCACTTTAAGTAGATGTGGTGAGAAACATTGACACTGATTAAAAGAGGTTTTCTAACCATCTGACACAGAGAAAATAAAGCAAGGGTGCCTGGCATTAGGCCAAGAGCACACTATATTAACAGAGAACTGTTCCTTAAAAGCACCAGTCTGTTACATATTAGTTTTAAATCCCCCCAACAGATCAGTCTTCTCTCTCTGGTCCCAATGGGTCTTCTAAACTCCTCCTTCAGGGCTCTGGTCACTGTTATGCTCACCTGGTACTGATTATCTACCCGTTCTTTGGGCCCTAAAACCGGGAAACAGAAGCTTGGAAGATGGCCAAAAGAACAAAAGAGCATGCACAAGGAGACGAGGTGAAAAGTTCAGCTCAGAGGATGACTATGTGCTTCATCCCCAAAGACCCCCGACGACCACCAGAGTGATCAATAAGGAGCAGTGCACAGCTGCAAATAGGCGTGGAACTAATTTTAATACGAAGCGGGGACAGGCGGGGTTAGAAAATGAATATGTATTAGGCGTATCGTATAACCCGAGTTTGTAGAGATAAAAAGGGAGAAACAAAGCTCCCAGGGGTGCATGTCTTTGAGGAGTTCTCCCCATGCACCTCAGCGCTGAATAAATTCATACCTACTCTCATAAGCACTCTGTGAGTTCTAGAGTCTTCTCTCCGCACAGCAGGGCAGGAGCCTGGGAGTCAAACACTTGGAAAAAGAGAGCTGGCAAAGGCAGCCCAAGGTGCAGGAGGCATTTGGCTGGAGGCAAGAGGGAGCTGGTACTGCCAGCACGGGAAGGGGCTCCAGGCACAGGAGCTGGCCGGCGGCAGGAGCAGCTCCTGCTGGCACTGCCAGGGAAGGACTGGCAGCACGCAGGAGCAGCGGGCACATCGCTGATGGACAGCTGACAAGTTTGAGCGGGCCAACCGAGGAACAAGAGAGGCTGCTGCCTGTTGGAAAAGTATTTTATGGCATGGCCAGATCAGGCTCAGGAAGGTCAGAGTGTTCCAGTCCGTGCCATTATGCAAAATGCCTTCCTGCACAGGGTCCCCATGTGTCCCAACAGAAGCAGCAGCAGCACTCCCTGACACAATGCATTTTATTCATTGTGAAAAGTGCATATTATATGGCTCTACACAAGGTATTTACTATATGGATTATGTTGTATTGGTTGTTAATGTTGTATTAATATTTTGATAGGATGGTAAATGTCGTTTTGTAGTTAAAATGTAGTTTGTATGGACCAACCACAGGAAAACGTAAATCTTTCAGAGAAAAAAGAATTTACTACTTCCTTCTCAGAAGAGACCAACTCCTCCTGCCTCGCTCAGCCCTGTGGATGCCACAGAGATTAAAGGGAAAAAGTGATACTAACCAGAGAGAATTCTTTGTTTGAATGGAATCTATGCATCATGTATGAAATGTATGAATATTCAACAGGCTATTTATTGCTTTTAAGGGATAATCCTTTGTTAACGGGGGTCCTTCTCCAGAGCTTTTTTGCTCAGGGAGGGACCCAGACGTCTGTAACTTTGTTTTTATTGTCTCCTATTGTCCTAACTCTAATTGTTCCATTTTTTTACTCTAATTCTATTTTTATAACCATCTTATTTACTATTAAACTTTCAAAAATTTTTTAAAAAGTGATTGGCATTTTTCACACAGAGGGAGGAATTTCCCAGAATTCCCGCTGGGTTTTGGTAGGGGTTTTTTTTTGTACCTTCCAAGGGGGAAACTGAGGCACAGAGTGTTTTTTTTAAAAGAATTCCCCCAAATTCCTGGAATTCTGAGGGAGTGAGTGGTCTCTACTGCAATTGTGGAGGGAAACTGAGGCACGGGGAGGATTTCCCGGTGAGAAAATTCCCAAAATTCCTGCGATTTCTGAGGGAGCCACCCCGATTCCTGGGAAGGAAACTGAGGCACAGAGAGGACGGCCCCAGACCAAAAATTTCCCCCCAAAATCCCTGAAATATCCCAAAAATTCCCAAAACATCACTGAAAAATCCCCCCAAAATCCACCAAGGATTGCCCCCAAAAAACCCACAAAAATATCTTAAAAAAACCACAAAAAAAATTCCCCCCAAAACTCCCAGAAAAATCCTCAAAAATTGGAAAAAAAAAAAATCTCCTAAAACCGCTAAAAACTTCCAAAAAAAAATCCCAAAAAATCTCCACAAAAAATCCCCCAAAACCACTAAAAATTGCCAAGTATTTCCCAGAAAACTCCCCCAAAGATCCAAAAAAAAAAAAAAAAAAATTCCTCAAAAAATCACCTAAAAAACCTCCAAAAAACCCCAAAACCTCTCCAAAACTCCCCCCCAGAATTCCCCATGGATTTTCCCCCACATTCTCTCAGAATTGCCTGTGGATTTTCCTGCTCCCCACAGTGTCCAGTTCCCGTTCCCATTATTCCCACTCTCCCCATTCTCCCCCATCCCCATCCCCACCCTGCAGGTGCCGCAGCCTGTCGGTGCAGCGCAGCTGCGGCAGCGCCATCCTCTCGCCCATCTCCCTCTCCCTGCCCCTCCAAACCCTCCCGCAGGGCGAATCCCGGCATTCCCGCTCCTCCCGGCGCCTGGAGCGGCCGCGGCCCCGGCTCCGGGCTCATCTCGGCCGGCCCCGGGCCCCTCGCTCCCACCAGCGCCGCGCCGAGCGCTGCCGGCGCCGCCGGATCTCGGCCGCCTCCCGGCGCGGCCGCTCCTCTCCCTCCTGGCGCGCCCGGCGCCGGCAGCTGCGGCTGAAATGGGAGCGGAGCGCCCGATGCAAGGAATTCCCAGCGCCGGCCGCCGCTCCCGCTCCGGCTCCGGAGGAGGAGGAACCCGGCAGCGGGCGTCGTGCGGGAAGACGCCGAGGGCGCGGCGCGGCCGGCACAGGCGGCGCCGCGGCGGCACCGGGACGCGTGGAAGCCGTCGGCAGCGGCACCGGTGGGAGACGCGCTCCGGGCGCCGCAGGATTCCCGGGATTTCCCGCGGAGCCGCCGGCCGCGGCGGGCCCAAGGGGAAGCGCCGGGGGTCGCGGGCGCAGCGGTTCCCGCGGAGGCCGCGGCGGAAGAAGCGCCGGGGGACGCCAGGAAGGCGCCGAGGGCCGGGCGCGGCGGAAGGCCGGAGCCGCGGCGCGGAGCGGGAGAAGGAGGAAGGGCCCGAGGCGCCGGGGGCGCGCGGGGGAGAAGGAGAAGGAGTCGTTGGGCAGCGCGCGCTGCGCCTGGGGACACAGATGGGGAAATGGGCTTCGGGGGGTTATTCTGGGGGTGTTTTGGGGTTTTTGGGGATTTTTTTGGATTTTTTTAGATTTCTTTTGGATTTTTTTTTTATTCAGATTTTTTTTTTCAGGTTTTTTTGTTTTTCAGATTTTTTTTAGGATTTTTTTCTGATTTTTTCAGATGTTTTTCGGGGTGTTTTTCGGGGTTTTTTTGGATTTTTTTCAAAATTTTTCAGATTTTGGGGGGGGGATTTTTTATTTTTTTTTTTTCCCCGGATTTTTTTGAGATTTTTTTTAAATTGTTTTGGATCTTTTTCTCATTTTTGGGGTTTTTAACAGAACGGACGACGGGCCCAAGGCACCAGGGTCACGCACAATGGAGTAGGAGAAGGAGTCGTTGGGCATCACGCGCTGCACCTGGGGGAGATGGGGGAAAATGGGGTTTGGGGATTTTGGGGGGGTTTTTTTGGATTTTTGGGGGGTTTTTTGGATATTTTTCCGGATTTTTTCCGGATTTTTGGAGGTTCTTTCAGAATTTTTTCAGATTTTTCCTGGTTTTTTTCGGATTTTTTTTTTCGGATTTTTTTTTTTTTTTTTTTCAGAATTCTAAACTTTTTTTTTTGGATTTTTTCGATTTTTTTTTTTTTTTTTGGACTTTTTGGGATTTTTGGGGGGGTTTTTTGGGGAATTTTTCGGTTTCTTTTTGGATTTTTTTGGGTTTTTTTTTTTAATTTTTTCAGATTTTTTTCAGATTTTTACTCTGATTTTTTTCAGATTTTTTTTGGCTTTTTTTTTTTCAGATTTTTTGGGGATTTTTTTTCTGATTGCTTTTTAATTTTTTACCCGATTTTTAATGGAATGTTCTTGGAATTTTTAGAGGGTTTTTTCCTTTTTTTTCCCAATTTTTTCTGGATTTTTCTTTTTTTAAAATTTACTTTAAAATTTTAAAATTCCCCGTATCGCGACAGGACGTTCACCGCGCTGCCGCCGCCTGGCTCGTGCGTCCGCAGGAAAACCACGCGCGTGCGCGGCCGGCACGGCGCCGACGGCCCGGCGATATCGCGACACGGGCGCCGGAGAGCCGGAGGGATGGCGGGGTTTGGGGGTGAAATCCCGGGATTTGGGCGATGGAATTCCGGGATTTGGGCACGAAATTCCAGGATTTGTACTCGAAATCCTGGTTATTTCCTATCCTGATCTCAATATCTCAGATTTATATCACGATATTGGCTCCCAAACCCCATTGTAATCATGATAGCTGTACCCAAAATCACGGGATTTGGGCGCGAAATCCCGGGATTTGGACTCAAAATGTTGGTATTTCTCATCCTGATCTCGATATCTTACATTTATATCGTGATTGGAATTGTGATAGTTGTACCCCAAATCCCGGGATTTGTATCCAAAATCCAGAGATTCCTCCTCTACATCCTGGTATTTCCTGTCCTGATCTTGATATCTTACGTTTATATCGCGATATTGGCTCCCAAACCCCATTGGAATCATGATAGTTGTACCCAAAATCCAGAGATTTGTACCCAAAATCCAGCAATTTGTACCCAAAATCCAGCGATTTGTATCCAAAATCCTGAGTTTTGTATCCAAAATCCCGGGATTTGTACCCAAAATCCAGAGATTTGTCCCCAAAATCCAGAGATTTGTACCTAATATCCAGAGATTTGTCCCCAAATGACAAAATTTTCCCTGGAGTTTTGGGGATTTTCCCTGGAATTTTGAGATTTTCCCTGGAATTCTGGGATTTTCCCTGAATTTTCAGATTTTTTTCCCAAGAATTTGAGATTTTCCCTGAAGTTTTGGGAATTTTCCATGGAATTCTGGGATTTTCCCTGAATTTTCAGGTTCTTTCCCAAAGTTTTGAGATTTTCCTGGAATTTTGGGGATTTTCCCAGGATTTTTGAGATTTTCCTGGAATTTTGGGGATTTTCCCAGGAATGTGGGGGTTTTCCCTGGAATTGCAGAACCCCTCCCTCTGGAATTTGAGGATTTTTACCTGGAATTTTCAGAGCTTTCCTCGGAGTTTTGGGATTTTCCCTGGACCTGTGGAACCTCTCCCTCTGGAATTGCGAGATTTTCCCTGAAATTTGAAGATTTTTCCTGGAATTTTTCAGAGTTTTCCCAGGAATAGGGGAACCCCTCCCTCAGGAATTTCAGGGGGGTTTGCCCAGGAATTTTCAAGGTTTTCCCAGGAATTTTTCAGGGTTTTCCCAGGAAATTTTCAGGGTTTTCCCCCTGGAATTTTTTGAATTTTCCCAGGAATTTGGCGATTTTCACAGGAATTTTTGGGGATTTTCTCAGGAATTTTTTTGATTTTCCCATAGTTTTCCTGGGAATTTGGGGATTTTCCCAGGAATTCTCGGGGTTTTCCCAGAAATTCCGGTGTTTTTCCCGTGTTTCCCCAGTGCTCTCCCAGCGTTCTCCCAGTGTTTTCCCGGTGTTCTCCCGGGTGCTCTCCCGGTGTTTCCCAGGGTTTCCTGGTCTATCCCAGTGTTTCCCCAGTGCTCTCCCTGTGCTCTCCCGGTGTTTCCCAGTCTATCCCAGTGTTTTCCCGGTGTTTCCCGGTCTATCCCAGTGTTCTCCCGGTGTTTCCCAGTGTTTCCTGGTGCTCTCCCTGTGTTTTCCCGGTGTTTTCCCGGGAATTCTCTCTCCCCTGCGGCGGAAGGGCGCCCCCAGCAGCCCCCGGGCGAGGCCCAGGGCGATTCCGAGCGCCAGCGCCGCTCCCAGCGGGGACGGACGGAGACAGCGCGGGAACGGGCGCGTCCCGGGACACGGACACACGGACACGGGGACACACGGACACGGGGACACACGGACACGGGGACACACGGACACGAGGACACGGGGACACACAGACACGGGGACACACGGACACGGGGACACACGGACACGGGGACACGGGGACACACGGACACAGGGACACGGGGATACACGGACACGGGGACACAGGGACACGGGAACACACGGACACGGGGACACGGGCATACACGGACACACGGACACGGGGACACACGGACATGCGGGTGCGGGACGGACACGCGGACATGGGGATACAGGGGGATGG
Organism: Progne subis subis; assembly: GCA_022316685.1. Taxonomy (NCBI): domain Eukaryota; kingdom Metazoa; phylum Chordata; class Aves; order Passeriformes; family Hirundinidae; genus Progne; species Progne subis. The sequence goes on along the minus strand of JAKJHU010002141.1, from coordinate 23,284 downwards.
ACGCACGGACAGGGACACACGGACACAGGGATACACGGACACACAGACACGGGGATACACGGGATGGACACACGGACATGGGGATGCACGGACACAGGGATACACGGGATGGACACACAGACACGGGGATACACAGACACAGGGATATGGGGATACACAGGGATGGACACACGGACACACGGACACACGGACACATGGACACACGGACACAGACAGACAGGGACAGGGGACACAGGGACTCCGGGCTGAAGCTCTGGGCAATGGGAATTCCGGGCTGAGCGCCGCCGCCCCGCCTCAGGGCCGTGGTGCCCGAGAGGCGCGGGATTTGCACGGACGAGTCGGGAACGTGGAGCCGGAAATTCCCGGGATCCTTCCGGAGCCACGGCGCCTCAGGGACCTGGGCTGGAGCCGGCACGGCAGGGGAATGGGAAATATGGGAGATATGGGAAATATGAGGGAAAATGGGGAAATATGGGAAATATGGGGAAATATGGGGAATGGGAAATATGGAAGATAGGGGAAATATGGGGGAAAAATGGGGGAAAATATGGGAAAAAATGGGGGGAAATACGGGGAAAATGGGGGAAAATATGGAGAAAATAATGGGAAAAATGGGGGGAAATGGGAATAAAAAGAGGAAAAGTAATGGGGAAAAAAAAGGGGGGGAAATATGGGAAAAAAACCAGGAAAAATAATGGGAAAAATGGGGAAAAACAGGGAAAATGGAGAAAATTGGGGAAAAATGGGGAGAATAATGGGAAAAATGTGAAAAAATGTGGGAAACTGGGGAAAAAAACCAGGAAAAATATAGGGGGAAATGGGGAAAAATAATGGGGAAAAAAGGGAAAAAATGAGTCGAAAATGGGGGGGAAAACCCAAGAAAAATACAGGGAAAAATATGGGAAAAAACTGGGAAAATATGGGGAAAATGGGGGGAAAATAGGGAAAAAACCCAAAAACCCCACAAAAAATAATGGGAAAAATGTGGTAAAGTGAGGAACAAAACAGGAAAAAATGGGAAAAAACGGGGGAAATTGGGGAAAAAAGGGGGAAAATTTGGGAGAAATCTGGGAAGAATGGAGAGAAATGGGAAATCTGAGAGAATTGGGAAAAATTGGGGGAAATTTTGGGAAAATCCTGGGGATATCTGGGAAAAGTTGGGAAAACTCCAGGGGAAATGTGGGGGAAAGTCGGGAAAAAGTGGGAAAAAATTGGGTTGGGATGGGGAAAAATGGGATTGGGAATGAGGAAAAGTGGGAAAAATTGAGTTGGGATGGGGAAAAATGGGATTGGGAATGAGGAAAAGTGGGAAAAATTGGGTTGGGGTGGGGGAAAATGGGGAAAAATTGGGATTGGGATGGGGAAAAATGAGAGAAAATGGAGGGAAAATGGGATTAGGGTGGGGAAGAATTCCCTGAATTCCCGGAATTCCCAGCTTTTCCCCGGCTTTCCAGCAGGGAGAGGTTCGGCTGCGCTGCTGAGAGTTCTGCAGGGAATTGCCAGAATGCCAGAGACGGCGGCGCTCTTCACTGAGAGGTTCAACGTGGGAAAAATGGGAGAAAACCCGGGAAAAATGGGGGAAAAGGGGGGAGAAAAGGGGGAAAATGGGAAAAAATTGTGAGAAAATAGGATAAAAATGGGGAGAAATGGGAAAAAAACCCGGGGAAAATGGGGGGAAAAAAAGGAAAAAAAGTGAGAAAATGGGACAAAAATGGGGGGAAATGGGGGAAAAACTGGAAAAATGGGGGAGAAAAGAAAAAAATGTGAGAAAATAGGACAAAAATGGGGAAAATTTTGAAAAAATTGGGAAAAAATGCGAAAAAATGGGGGGAAAAGGGGTGAAATGAGAAAAAATGGGACAAAATGGGGAAAAATGGGAAAAATGGGAAAAAATGGGAAAAAATAGGGAAAAAGGGGGAGAAATGGGAAAAAATGGGAAAGAAAGTGGTTGGAATGAGAAAAAATGGGATAAGAATGGCCTGGAATTGGGGAGAAAGTGGGGAAAATGGGAAAAGTTTAGGCTGGAGTGGGGAAAAATGGGATTAAAACACCCCTGGAATGATGGAAAATGATGGAAAATGGGGCTGGAAGAGGGAAAAATGGGATAAAAATGGGGCTGGAATTGGGGAAAAAGTGGGAAAAATTGGGGAAAATGAGATTAAAACCCCTGGAATGATGTAAAATGTGGGAAAATCTGGGCTGGAATGAGGAAAAATGAGAATAAAAAACCTGGAATATTTGAAATTGGAGGAAAAACAGGATTAAAAAAAGGCCTGGAATGGGGGAAAAGTTGGGAACAACGGAGCTGAGGGTCCGGGAATCCCGGGATTTTTGGGAATTTGGGGAATTTTGGGAATTGCAGGCTCGCTTGGTGGCCGTGGCTCAGGACAAAGAGCCCGAGGTGGCGCTGGAGGTGCTGAAGCTGCTGCCGGAGCTGGACAGGTAAAATCCGGGATTGGGGAAAAATTCGGGATTTGGGGTGGCAAATTTGGGATTTGGGGGGAAAAAAATTCCAGATTTTTGGGGGGGGATTTTGGGGAATTTCAGGATGGGGGAGCGGGAATCAGGGACGCAGAATTCCCAGAATTCCTGGAATTCCCAGGAATCTGGAGGAGGCTCTGTTGGATGAGGATTGCCGCAGCGTTTTCCCAATCGTCTTCGTCTCCAGCTGAGCTCTGGCCTCGGCTGCCAGGAAATTCCTGTTCCAGAGGTAAAAAACCTGGGAATTCCGGCCCCAAAATCTGGGAATTTCAGTCCCAAAGCCCTGAAATTATGTCCCAAAACCCTGGGAGTTACAACCCCAAAAATCTGGGAATTTCAGCCTCCAAATCCAGGAATTCCTGACCCAAACCCTGGGAATTCTGGCCCCAAAATCCTGGGAAATCTGAGCTTTGAACTCGCAGAATTCCAGCCTGAAAATCCTGGGAATTTCAGCCCCCAAATCCAGGACTTCCTGAGCCAAAATCCTGGAATTCCACCCTCAAAAAACTCGGGAATTTCAGCTTCAGAAATCTTGGAATCTCGAGCTCTGAGCCCTGAGAATTTCAGCCCCAAAACCTTTGGAATTCTGGCCCCCAAAATCCAGGAATTTTGGTTCCAAATCCAAGAATTCCAGCTCTAAAAAGCTGGGAATTCCATCCCTAAACTCTTGGAATTTGAAGACCCAAACCCTGGGAACTCCCAGCCCCGAATTTTGGGAATTGCAGCCTGAAAATCCTCGGGAATTTCCCAACCCCCAACCCTTGGAATCGCTCCCGGTTTTCCCTCCCCTCCCAATCCCAGAGGAATTTTCCGGGAATCGGCTCCAGGCCCCTCGCAGAACCTGGAATTTGCTGATCCCGAATTTGCTCCTCCCGGCCCTTCCCAATCGCTCGGGAGTTGGGGGAGGGAGGATTCGGTTTTTCTCCCCCCTTCCCCCCCTCCTTTCCCCCCCCTTTTTTCCCAATTTTTCCCTGTTTTTTCTCAATTTCCCCCTATTTTGCCCATTTATTTTCCCCCTTATTATCCCCTCCTTTTTTTGCCATATTTTTCTTTATTTTCCCTGTTTTTCCCGATTTTCCCCCCATTTTTCCTGGTTTTTTCCTATTTATTTTCCTTGTTTTTTTTCCCCTTTTCCCCCCGTTTTTTTCCCCATTATTTTCCCCATTTTTCCCATTTATTTTTCCCTTTTTTCCCCAGTTTTCCCCATTTATTTTCCCCATTATTTTCTCCATTTTTCCCATTTATTTTTCCCTTTTTTTTTCCCCAGTTTTTCCCATTTATTTTCCTTGTTTTTTTCCCGTTCTTCCTCCATTATTTCCCCCCTTTTCCCCATCTATTTTCCCTGGTTTTTCTCCATTTTTCCCCATTTCCCCCCATTTTTTCCCCATTATTTTCCACGATTTTTTTCCCCATTTTTCCCCATTTCTTCTCATTTCTCCCCTATTTTTTTCCCAGTTTTTCCCATTTATTTTTCCCATTTTTCCCAGTTTTTCCCCCACTTTTCTGGTCATTTTTCCCAGTTTTCCCCATTTATTTTTGCTAGTTTCCCCATTTATTTTTCCCAGTTTTTCCCATTTATTTTTCCCATTTATTTTTCTCAGGTTTTCCCATTTATTTTTCCCAGTTTTCCCAGTTTTTCCCATTTATTTTTCCAGTTTTTTTCCCATTTATTTTTCCTGTTATTTTCCCTGTTGTCCCCCCACTTTTCCAATTATTTTTCCCAATTTTTCCCATTTCTTTTCCCATTTCTTTTTCCCGTTTTTCCCAGGGAGTGGCCGTGGCTTCTTCCTGCGATCCCAGGTCCGGAATTCCCGGAATTCCCAGAAATTCGGCAACTGGGGAATTGGGGAGAGCTCGGGGCAATTTGGGGGATTTCAGGGGAATTTTTGGGGAATTTTGGGGGGAATTTTTGGGGGAATTTGAGAGAATTTTTTGGGGAATTTTGAGGAATTTTTTTGGGAATTTTCTGGGGATTTTGAGGAATTTTTTGGGGAATTTTTTAGAGAATTTCAGGGGAATTCTGAGGGACTTTTTGGTGGGATTTTTGTGCAGCTTGCTGCTGGAATTTTGGTGGTATTTTTGGCAATCTCCAAGGAATTTTTGGGAATTTTGGGAATTCTGCTCCTGGATTTCCCCCAGCTCCACGAGCATGCCACCTGCCCGGGGGTTTTTGAGGGAATTTTTTGATTGATTTGCTGGAATTTTTGCAGAATTTTGCTGGAATTATTTGGGATTTGGGTGGAGTTCCGGGAATTTTCCGGAATTTTGAGAATTCTGATCCCAATTTCCCCCAGCTCCACGAACACGCCGCCTGTCTGGGGGTTTTTGAGGGAATTTTTTTGGTTTTTCACTGGAATTTTGACAGAATTTTGCCGGAATTTTTTGGGATTTGGGCGGAATTTTGGGAATTTCCCGGAATTTTAGGAATTCTGATCCCAGCTTCCCCCAGCCCCACGAGCACGCCGCCTGCCGGGGGATTGGCTGTGGGATTGCGCCGGGAGCTTCCGGGACTGGGACACGGCCACGGGAATTCTGCTGGGAACTGGGACCAGTGAGGGACTGGGATGGGACTGGGATGGACTGGGATGGGACTGGGATGGGACTGGGATGGGACTGGGATGGGACTGGGATGGACTGGGATGGGACTGGGATGGACTGGGATGGACTGGGATGGAACTGGGATGGGACTGGGATGGACTGGGATGGGATTAGGATGGGACTGGGATGGGACTGGGATGGACTGGGATGGACTGGGATGGGGTTGAATCCCATCTGTACTGGTTTATATTGGTCCAAACTGGTTTTTTCCACTCCCATCCCCATTCCAAACTGGGATTTCCCTGGATTTCCCCTCTCCAAACTCGGATTTCAGCCTCGTACCGGTTCATACTGGTACGTACCAGTATGTACTGGTTTATACCGGTCCATACCAGTCCATACCGGTCCTTACTGGTTTATACTGGTCCATACTGGTCTGTACTGGTCCATACTGGTCTGTACCGGTCCATACTGGTCTGTACTGGTCCATACTGGTCTGTACTGGTCCATACTGGTCTGTACTGGTGCGGCAGGCTGCAGCTGGAGCAGGAGCAGCTCTGGTGCAGATGCTGAGCTCCAGCAGGATCCGGCTCTGCCCAGGGCTGCCCCTGGCAGGAAGGTGACGCCGGAACTCCGGGAATTTGGGGAATTTTGGGAATTTCAGGAAAATCGAGGGGATTTTGGGGGATTATTTGGGCACACTGTGGGAATTTTCAGGGATTTTTTTGGAGTTTTCAAGGATTTTTAGGGAATTTTGAGGGATTTTTTTGGGAGTTTTCAGGGATTTTTTTATCGGGGGATTTTCAGGGAATTTTGAGGGATTTTTATCAGGGAATTTTCAGGGATTTTCAGGGAATTCTCAACAATTTTGGGGAAATTTTCAGGGAATTTTGAAGGATGCTTTTTGGGAATTTTAAGGGATTTTTCTTGGGAAAGTTTCGGGGGGTTTTGGCAAATTCCTCTGGGAGATTTCAGGGAATTTGGGGGGGGGAATTTGGGGGATTTTGGGGGGGGATTTTCTGTGAATTTTCAGGGATTTTTGGAGAATTTTGAGGGATTTCTGTTTTGGAATTTTGAGAGATGGTTTTGGGGGGATTTTCAGGGAATTTTTAGGGATGGGGATTTCTTGGAAATTCTTGGGGAATTTCCAGGGATTTTTCAGGGATTTGGGGTTGGGAAATCCAGGAATTTTCAGGGGATTTTAGGGATCGGGAATTCCCAGAATTTTGGGGAAATTGCAGGGATTTTTGGAGTTTTGTGAATTCCAGGAATTCCAGGGAATTCGGGGTTGGAATTTCAGGGGAATTTCCGGGGTTTTTGGGCTCAGAAATTCCTGGAATTCCAGAGGGGTTTTGTTGCTCAGCGATCCCGTTAATTCCCTTTTCCCCTTTTTCCCCTTTTCCCCTTTTTCCCGGTTTTTCCCGGTTTTTCCCAGGTTTCTCCGCGGGAGCGCCGGGAGCAGCGCGAGCAGAAATCGCGGCTGAGCCGGAGCCTGATCCCGCTGCTGCCCCAGCTGCTGGAGAAAGTGCGGAAAAACCCGGAATTCCGGGAATTTTAGGGAATTTCAGCCGTTTTTTCCTGGTTTTCCCCCAAACTTTCTGGGTGTTTTTCCCTGAAATTCCAGGGTTTTTTTCTCTAGATTCCCTTTTTTTCCCAAAAAAAATCCCAGATTTTTCTCCCAGAGTTCCCAGTTTCCCCCACAATTCCCATTTTTTTCCCCAAAACTCCCAATTTCTCCCCAAAATTCCTGGTTTTTTCCCCCTGTCTTTCCCCATTTTTTCCCTGCTTTTCCCTGTTTTTTTCCCTGTTTTTCCTCATTTTTTCCCCCATTTTTCCCTGGTTTTTTCCCTGTTTTTCCTCAGTTTTTTTCCTGTTTTTCCCTGGTTTTTTTCCTGGTTTTTCCCACCATCATTCCCATGTTTTTCCCTGTTTTTTTTACCAGTTTTTCCCTGGGTTTTTTTTCCTATTTTTCCCCCTTTTTCCCTGGGTTTTTTTCCCATTTCCCCTCCCCGTTTGTTCCCATTTTTTTCTCTTTTTTTCCCAAGATTTTCCCTGTTTTTTTTCCCAGTTTTTCCCAGTCTTTTCCTCACATTTTCCCAGTTTTTCTCCCTGTTTTCTCCAGTGATTTTCCAGTTTTTTCCCCGTTTTCCCCCTGTGTTTTTCCCGTTTTTTTCCCCATTTTCCCCCCGTGTTTTTCACGGGTTTTTTTCCATTTTTTCCCATTTTTCCCCCGTGTTTTTCCTTTTTTTTTTTTTTTTTCCCCCATTTTCCCTGTTTTTTTTCCCAGTATTTTTCCCGTTTTTTTCCTGTTTTTCACAGTATTTTTCCCGGTTTTTTCCTGTTTTTCCCAGTTTTTTTCGTGTGTTTCCCAGTTCTCGGCAGTGTCGGCGCTGCTGGAGCTGCTGCAGCACCTGGAGCTGGGGACGCTGCGCTCGGCTCGGATGGACAAGGTGAGAGACCAGTATGGACCAGTACAGACCAGTACAGAACCTCCCAGTTCCCCAAAATCCCGTCCCAGTCCCAGTCCCGTCCCAGTCCATCCCAGTCCCGTCCCAGTCCCGTCCCAGTCCTGTCCCAGTCCCATCCCAGTCCATCCCAGTCCATCCCAGTCCCTCCCAGTTTCCCCGGTGTCCGTTCCCAGTTCCTGGAGCAGGTTCTGGGGCGGATCCTGCCCGTTTCCCACAGCCATTCCCGGCCATTCCCGGGGCTTTCCGCCGCCTCCCGCGCCCTGCGCCGCCTCTGGCACCCGGAGCTGGCGCTGGGGTGCCTCGGGGACATCGCCCGGGCACGGCTGGGGGACGGCCTGGGCACAGGTGCCACCTCCAGGTGACACACATCCTGCAGCTGAGGGCACTGGGGACAGGTGCCACCTCCAGGTGACACACATCCTGCAGCTGAGGGCATTTGGGGACATTTGGGGACATATGCCACCTCCAGGTGACAGCAGTCCTCCAGGTGAGGGCATTTGGGGACATCTGATGACATCTGGGGACATTTGGGGACATTTTGGTGACATTTTTTGACTTTCTGGTGCCATTTTGGTGCCATTTTGATGACGTTCTGCTGACATTTGGTGACATCTGGTGCCGTTTGGTGCCATTCTGGTGCCATTTGGTGACATTCTGGTGCCATTTTGGTGCCACTTTTTGATATTCTGGTGCCATTCTGGTGACATTTGGTGACATTTGGTGTCCCTGTCCCCATTCCAGGTGGGGTCCCCAGACGAGGAGGACGTTCATGGGCTGGCGGCAATGCTGGGGAGACTCTTGGCTCTGTTCAGGTGACACCTGGGGACATTGGGGACATTGGGGGCTTTGGGGACATCGGGGGGTTTGGGGACATTTGGGGACATTTGGGATTGAGGGAGGGGGGTGGCCCCAAATGTCCCCACTGTCCCCAGTATCCCTAATGTGCCCCCAATGTCCCCACTGTCCCCATTGTCCCCCCAATGTCCCCCCATTGTCCCCGTGTCCCCGCAGTGACCATGACCTCACCCCTTGGTCTCTCTTTGTGCCGCTCTCTCGGATCCTGCGCCGCGCCCTCGACACCGGGGAGGTGCCAGCACAGGGGACAGCGGGGACACACCTGGGGACAGCTGGGCCACACCTGGGGACACACCTGGGGACACTTCCAGAACATTCTGGGATGTTTTTGGGGACATTTTGGGTCCATTCTTGGTCATTTCTGGTCATTTGTTTCCGTCTTGGTGACAATTTTCTCAGTTTTGGTGACATTTTTGGTCATTTTCACTTTTTTTTTCCATTTTGGTGACATTTTTGTCCTTTGTGGTAACATTTTGGGGCCATTTTTGGTAATTTTTGTCAGGTTTTTTTGCCATTTTTGGCCATTTCTGGTAATTTTTGTTAGTTTTTTGTGTCATTTTTGTCCGTTTTTGTCCATTTCTGTGACACTTTTGGTCATTTTTGTCAGTTTTTGGACACTTTTGGCTGTTTTTGTCCATTTCTGTGACATTTTTGTCCATTTTTTGTGACGTTTTTGTCCATTTTTGTCCATTTCTGTGACATCCTTATCCATTTTTGTCCGTTTTTTGTGACATTTTTGTCCCCCCAGGTCACCGCCCCGGCCGTCTCCTGCCTCTTCTTCCACCTGTTCTGGGAACTCTCCCGAATTCCCAACTCCGGAGACGCCCCGGTGAGGAATCCTCGAATTCCCCAAAACTTCACCCTCTCAAAAAATCCCTGAGTTCCCAAATCCCCAAAAATTCCCTCAATCCCTCCCCAGATCCCTCAAATCCCACCCAAAATCCCCAAATTTCCATCCCAAATCCCAAAATTCCCAATAAAACCCATCTGAAATTCCCCAAATTCCCGATTTTTCCCCAAAATTCCCAGGATTTCACCCAAAACTCCAGATTTTCCAGGCGGATCTGTGGGATGTCCACTCCCAGGCCTTCTCATTCCTGTCCCTGTGCCCCCGAATCCCCCCCTAAATCCCCAAAATTCCCAAATCCCACCCGACATTCTTGATTTTTTTCCCAAAATTCCCAATTTTTCCCAAAATTCTGGATTTCCCAGGAGGATCTGGGGGATCTGTGCTCCCGCGCCGCCTCACTGGTGTCGCTGTGCCAGAGCTGCCTCTCGGAGCCTGAGGCCGAGCTCTGGCAAAGGGTCTGGAATGTTCCGGGAGAATTCCCGAAAAATCCCTTCACAATTCCCAACAAATCCCCTCAAAAAACTCCCCTCAAAAAACTCCCCTCACGATTCCCCTCACGATTCCCATTAAATCCCCTCGCGATTGCCCCTCGCAATTCCCCCTCGCAGTCTCCAACAAATTCCCCTCAGAATTCCCAACAAACTCTCTAAGAAGTCCTTCTCCTCCTCACAATTCCTCCCAAAAAATCCCCTCACAATTCCTCCCAAAAAATCCCCTCACAATTCCCCTCACAATTCCCAACTCTTCCCCTCACAATTCCCCTCCCAATCCCCACCAATCCCCCTCACAATTCCCACCACTTCCCTCTCGGAATTCCCGTTTTTCCCGTTTTTCCCACTTTCCCATGGCTTCCTGGTGCTGTGTGACGTGCTGGTGCTGCTGTTGTGTTGTATGGCGGACCCTCTTCGGCACGTGTCACTTGTTCCTGCTCCTCTTCATCTGTGAGACCAAAGTTCTCACCTTCCGGCCAGTTTGTAATTATCTCCAAAGTCCCAGGGTGCTTTGGGTTTCCAATGCGGGCGCGCTGAGTGATGAGGGCAATCCATTTGCTCCACGTGGCGTCGGTGGCGTGATGGGTGGAGGGAACCTTTCCTTTAAACATCCACCCCAGCACCGGTAGTCGAGGTGCCAGCAGGAGTTGTGCTTCTGTGCCAATCACCTCTGAGGCGGCTTCAACTCCTTCAGAGGCGGCCAAGATTTCCTTCTCTGCTTGGAGTGGAGTTGGCTTCGGACCCTCTGTAGCTTCGGCTCCAGAATCCCAGTGGTTGGCCTCGAGTCTCCCCAGGCACCTTCTGCCAAAGGCTCCAGGACAGGCCATTGTTCCCGGCTGCTGAGTAGAGCACTGTGATGTCAGAGAGGGGAACCTTGGAGCTGCCAGCACGGTGATGTCCCAGAGAGGGGAACGTTGGGGCTGTGCCACTCCTTGCCCAGCCCCCTGAGCGCTGGCAGCACCTGGAGGAGACACGAAGGCCGAGCTGGGAGGGAGGCAGCAGGATCATGGAGTGCAGGCCCCTGCCCTGCCCAGACAGGCCAAGAGTGGCAGGCTGGGCATCCCCGGGAGTTGTGCTAGAAGGCTCCTGGAGCTGCAGCCGCCTGGGAGCTGCGAGCATTGCAGTGACCGCCGAGGTCTTGGGAAAGGGCCCGACCCTGGCTTGGGTCTGGGTCTGGTGGGTGAGGGAGCAAATGAACTTGCAGCCTGTGGCCCAGAGCATGGAAGAGGAGGGGCAGTGGTGGCTGGGAGAGCCTGTTGGCAAGGGCCTGCAGCACCAGGACACAAGCAATGTGTTGACGCTGCTTGGAGGCAAGGTGAGCCTGGGATGTGGGGATGGACTTGTTCCCTGGGAGGGTGGTGGGGCCCTGGGCCAGAGTGGGCAGAAAAGCTGCGTCTGGCCTGGAATGGCTGGAAATGTGCAAGGGCTGGTTGGAGGGGACTTGGTGGCCTGAAGAGGTGTCGTGGTGTGGTGTGGCATGGCATGGAGCGGTGTAATGTGGGGATTGCAGTGTGTCTGGTTTGGGAAAGTTGGTAGGGATGGGGATTGACGGTGGGGATGGGGTGTTGGGGTAGGGGGTGGGCAGGCAAGAGGCAGTTTTGGGTGGGTGCTGGTGCTTGTAGCAATTGTGTAGAGGGCTGAGGTGGAGAAGCGAGTGTTGGGGAGAATAAGGGCTGCTGTTTGTAGCAAAGGAAGGAAGAAAAGAAGAAAGACAAGGGGGCATTCTCCACTGGGATGAGAAGAGTCCTTCCACTAGGCTGTCCTCAAGCTGCTTGTGCAGCAGATGTGCCTGAGGAATGGTCATTGCTTGCAGTCTCCTGTGCTGTGTGTTAGTGCAGCTGAACATTCTGAAGGAGGTAGCAGCTGTGCTGGGGGCAGAATGGCCTTTTTCTTGGTGGTTGTTTTTGTTGGGTTCTTTTGTTTGTGTTTCTTCTTTTCTGCACTTTTCCCTGCTGGCTCTGGGCAGAACTCTGGAAGTCTGCATGTGTCCTAGGATGACTTTATGATGCTTGTTTCCCCAGTCGTCTGTTCTGGTTTTGCTGTTTATTGAGTTCTGTGCCTTTAAGACTGGGTCTAAGAGCAAGGAGAACTGACTCCTGACTCCTACACATTCCTCTCCAGACCCAGTGTTCGGCGGAGGCTTGGAGAGTCTGCACGACAGAGATTTTTTTTTTCCTTTTAGTTTCAGCTAGCTAGGGCAGAGAAGTTCCTTGGACTGTTTTTTCCTTTTTCTTGGAACTGTGTAAACCTGCTCTGGACTGAAAAAACCCAGGGGAGCACTGGGGGCTGCACCTGCGGCCCACCGGGGCCTGGACCTCGGCATTTTCCAGCAGCGCCGGAGGGACTGGGACTGAGGAGAGACTGAGAGAGAGCCGAGCTCCACCCACAGCAAGAACTTCCTCAATTTGCCATCTCACTCCAGAACGAAAGGTTTTATTGTTTCATATTATTCTTCCTTTATACTGGTATGCACTTTGTTTGTTAAGTAAAATCGTTTTTTCCACTTTTCTCCAAAGAAGTTTTCTACCAGACCAGTTGGAGGGAGGGGCCATTTGGGTTTGCTTCCCCGAGGGATCCCATTCAGGGGTTTTCTCCCAAATTTGTCCCTGAACCAGAACAAAGGATTACCATCTAACAGGTGGAATGCAAGTTGGTCCATCCAGGCTTTACTCATCATGCAGTCCTGGAGGCTTTGAGAGGGATTATCCCTCAGTTCCTGAGGAAAGCAGCTCTTGACCATACCAACTGCCAGACCAAAGAGCACTGTTGAAAATCCTGTTCTCCTGTGTGTTTGGTACATCTGCTTCCCCTGAATAAAAACAGAACATTTAAGAGTTAAGTTTTGATAGAATTGAAGAGTTCTTTCTATTGTTTCATGTTACTTTTGCCCATCCACTCAGGATGGTACAAGGAATGAGTTACTTGGAGTTACTGGGAGCACTCAGCTGTTTCTTGCAACTTGCAGAATGACTCGTGAGATGAGAGAGCAAATGTGTTTACATACATAGACAGCAACAACAGGCCTCTGCTGCATTTTGTAACTTAATAATTCAGCTCATAATTATTTCCTGAAACATACATTTATAGGTGGTGTTGAATGGAACCTACCAAGAAGACATGGATTATTAATTCTGTGGAGACATTACTTGTAAGATGTTTCCCCATAAAGGAAAGACGTTGTAGTTTGTGAGGAGTTTGTCACCTCAAAAATTCCAATGCAATAGTTCATTTGGGGAATCGGTAAGTTGTAATGTAGCTGTTTTAAACTCTTACTCCAATTTCTTTTTTTTAACCCTTCAAAATAGCAACTGATCGATTGATTGATTGCAGAAACCTTTGAAATGCTTCTCAGACTGGCTGAGAATTCACAAGCACACTTTTCTGCAATGTGTGTACAAACACGGCTGCTGAAGCTGCTGGGAACGTGCAGGAGTTTGTCACACATGTTGAACTCTTCCTATCTGGCACAGGTGTTAGCACGGAGGAATTTGTGAATGGATGTTTTGACACCCTGTTTGCAGTAGGCTCCAAGCCCGTGATTAACCCTGGTCCCACTGACAGTTCCCTGGAATGTGCGGATGCCTCCAGATGGAGAGAAGAGACCTTGGGCCCTTTGGCAGCATTCCCAAAAAGGCCACAGAACAAGTGGGAAGATCTCTCTCACCCAGCTGGACTTTCCCACGGGCTCTGAATTTGGGGATTGCGGGGATCAATGCAACAGATCAGCAGCACTTCTCCACAGCCTGCAGCAGAGCTTTGCTGAGAATGCAGCACTGCCCACACTGCCCGGGGCTGACGCTGAGCCAGCCCTGCATGGCCTGCTGCCCCAGCACCATGCCAGGCTGCCTGGCTGGCACAGCAGGAGTTGTACCCACTGGCACAGCTTTATCCAGGGCCTGCAGGAGCTCTCAGGAGCCCTGAGCAGAGCACACAGCACTGAGCACGTGCTGCTGAACTTCCATTCCCTTGTTCGGGATGCTCTGCCACAGGCTCAGATCAACGGGGCAGAAGCATCTGAGCAGGGAAGACGCCGCTTTTATACACACTTGGGGCAAACTTGACCATAGGAAAAGTATCACTGGCAGCTCTTATTTCTTTGGCCATTGTTATGGTGAGGAACGCACTTGTATCTGAGTTTGGCTTTATTGGACTGGGCAATTTCTGGGAGCAGAAAAAATAGTTTTCATGAACATAAGAAAACAGTTTGATTGTTATCTTGCACATCATGCTAAATGTAAACAATCCTCATTTTAGATACCAGTGGCCTGCCTTAAAGAACCTATGACTTTGCATCCTTTATTTCCATAAGTTTATATCTTTCAGAGGAAGCAGCACAGTTCATTTGAACTAAGTCCTTCCTTACATGTCAGAGAAAAAACAAATTGTGTGAGAGCTCTGCTAGCTGTGAATGCCTGGATTGAAGAATTTTACTGATCTGCAAAGTTCATGCTGTTTAACTACACTTGAGGGAAAACAGCTAATATACATGCTCATTTTGGAAGGTAAGTACCAGAATCTGAATTTTTCCTGTATTATATTGAATCCCCAGTATGTTTCATAATTGTATTTTTCTCTGTACTCTTTCATGCAGACTTCCCTGGCAGTGACATGTTCTGTGCTAAGTGCTGCATTGGAGAGCTTGGTTCAGGGAGATACCTTTAGTTTGATGGTACACACGGGTCTAAAGAGGGTGTCCGGGTGTCCCTGTGCTCTGGCACCAGCTGAGGTGCAGCAGCGCTTCTAGGGCTGCCTGCAGACGTGCTGAGCTGAAGTTAAAGCAGCGCCTTCTGCTAGAGCAGCTGATTCCACCTCTGACAATGAACAACTTGGCCTAATAGAATAAATTGAGGTTTCTTCATTTCTTACTAAGACCCAGAGTCTGACAAAATGGCTTCTTCATCCTGCTGGGATCAGTGAATAACAGGGATCATTCCTACAAATTTCCCACTTTATCTGCTTTATACCTGCCAGCTACAGGAGCCATCATGTCCTACTGCTCAACTTCCTTGAGAAAAGCTGTCATTTCTTTGGAAAAGGCTTCTTCACTAACAGTTTGACCCAAAAGTGGCTCATTGATGTCTCTCTAATTCCCAGGTTATTTATTTCAGACCTACATTTAGATCAGACTTAGGGATATGCCCTGTTGCTCCTTTGATTTCTGTGGGATCTTCTTGGCCCACCATTCTCAGGAACGCCTAGAACAAGCAAGCAAAGGCTCAAGGGAAGGACTTGTGTTTCCTACTTCATGTGGGGTCATTTCATTTGAAAAGTTTTAGACCTGGATTTTCAACAGTGAATTGTCATTGACCTAGACTTCATAATCTCTCAGCACACTCATGTTTTCAACATGAAAGCTTTTACACTCCAAAATAGTATTTTTCACTGAATTTCAGTAAAAAATTAAATGGGTGAAGAGCCCACTACTTAATGTTTTTACTGAAGGAAAATTCCAGATTGATCCAAAAGAAAGTGCTTTTTTTTTTTTTTCTTCATACTCCTGAAAACTCCAAGGCTTCCTTCTCTCCTTTCTTCATTCCATGGAAGGAATACCAACATTTCTTATGTCACGATATTTGTTGCCAATGTGTCTGTTTGAGGATCATGGCTTTAGTAATGTTGTGTTAAAATCACCTGATATAGAATCACTTCCCATCTTCCAAATCCACATACTTCATTTCTGACTCCAGCTGCACCAGACCGAGACATCTCTTTCACCTACTTTCTCTGTTAGAACTGACCAGTCCTTCCTCTCTTTGATCACTAATTTGGTCAAATAAGACTAAAGTGCAATGATCCCTTGCAATATGGGGATCTACTCAGCATATTTCACATTTTCCCATTTATTAGGTATCAAGACTTAATTCTGACATGTAATAAATACAGTCTTTGAGCTTTAAGAGGCAGAGGACATGAATTCCATTGAAACTGGCTCATTCATATTTATCTTCAGAGTGGCTCAGTGAACTGTTTCAAGTTTGGATATACAGTTAATGCCTCGGTAACTAACAGACAGGGAAAAGATAATTGTGAGCAAGCAAATAATGTCTCGCTGAGGCACGCAGCAGTCTCTCTAGTTTTAAAAGAGAATTTCGTTACATTTTGGGAGTTTGAAAGAAGCAAAGGGAGAAAAAAACCACTTTATATGTTTAAAAGTATCATATATATTTATGCAAGTGTTAATGTGAGAATCTACAGAGTATCCTGCCTAATGATACATGTAGTTGTGCAGGATTTTTATTCAATCACGGGTGTGTTTGTGTAAATAACCTCATGGAAAGGATTTTTTCTAATGCTTTGCAGGAATATTTAGATCAGATGTATATTCATGCTCTAAACTCTGTGTGCTATGGAAAGAACACTAATGCCGATATAGCACGGTTTCCTTTTACACAGCTCTTTTTTCATAGTAATTTGCAACTTGTTCCCTGTTCTGCTTGGGTCAGCAGAGCTGTGCTCACATTTCCCGCCATTTTTTTCCCGATGTTTTTCACCCTTTTCCACAATTTTTTCTTAGAATTTTCCCATCGTATTTCCTGCCTTCCCCTACTCTCACCCTCCTCACCTATTTTCAGTCACATCTTTCACCGTTTCCCCTCTGTTTCCTCACCCTTTCCCACTCAGGTTTCCTACCCTTTTCTTCCTTCCTCTCCTTTTGACACTTCTCTCTTTTTTTCACTCCCATTTCTCCCACTTCTTACCTCACGTTTTCTGTCTTTTTTCTCCTCACATTTCTTAACCCACTGGTTCCTGTCAGTGGCTGTTCCTCTTCAGTAGTTTGAGATGTTAATTTTGAGGAACTAAAGATTTTTAGGAAAGTTAAGATAATAAGTTGCTGAATTAGCTGAAGCAGATAGGTAATCTTTGTTCGCAGTTAACAGAAGCCGGATCTTAGATAAGCTACCCTGGATCTTGTAACTCATTTCTTGTCAGGTTTATGTTTATGTAGTTGTGCTTGTAATGAAAAACAAAATGTGGTAAATAGGACATAAGATAGCTGCATATTTCCTGCTTAAAGGACCCAGTGAACACAGGGAACTAAGTTCGACCAAGGATCCATTTGTCATGAATGCATTGAAAAGGTAGAAAGGTCAGGACGAGGAAGACTCATCTTACTTCCTCATTTTGGGTGACCCCTCCCCAGAATAGACCCCAAAATAGACTTTAAGAAACAAAGTACGCATGCCTAATAGGCTCTTTGCCAATTAACATACGAAGCAAGGAATGGGAGGTGACAGGGGTATGAATATGTATTTGTATTTCGGATATTCAACACTTTTGTAAATAAAAGACTTTGTAATTACCTGTGAATTTCGCAGTGCAAATTAGGGAAATATCCCGCGTGCTGCCCGGCCGTAATAAACATACACTTTCTAACTTTAAACTGTTAGAGAGTTTCTGTCCGTCACAGTTGGGTATCGATACTAGATCAATACCCATATTTCTTTAATAAGTCATTTTGGTGAGCCAGCCAGGAGACTGCTCTCTCTGGCCGTGGGGCCAGCGGGGTCCAGGACCCCTCTGGGCGCCCACCCAGAATTTTCTGGGAAGAGGGCTCCTGCGGTCCTGCTGACCACCCGGGGAAAGACCAGAACCTGCTGGAACTACGGACAAAAGGTATGTTTATATTTGAAAATAGGTACCTTGGTATAGGCGGTTGGTAAGACACTGAGAGACGTCTCGTGCACAACATACGCCTCTTGGGTTTGTTTGTAAAAGTTGTGACAGCTCTGCGGAGCTTGGTATCAGTGGTTTGGTAGTCCGTGTCCTGTAGTGGGGACAGGGGTAACCTGTCTTTGCTGTGTCATCTTGCAATTTAAAGGTGCCTTGGCAGTCCGTGTCCCGTAGTGGGGATAGGGGCAACCTGTCTTTGTTGTGTCATCTTGCAGTTTAAAGGTGCCTTGGCAGTCCGTGTCCCGTAGTGGGGACAGCGGTAACTGGTTTTTTTTGCTGTGTCATCTTGCAGTTTGAAGATGACTTGGTAGTCCGTGTCCCGTGAGGGGGCAGCGGCGGCAGTGAAATAAGCAGTTTTGTTGTTGTGTATTAGGAGCAGTGGTGGCTCCGGTTACAGTTTGTGGTTTAAAGGTACCTTGACAATCCATAATCCGAGTGGCGAGCCCGTTCTGGGACGCGAAGGGTCTCGTTGTGGGTCACAGAAAATCCTGATTGCGGCCCTGAGTGCACTGGGTGTGTGTGGTGTGAACGGATCCGTGTTTTGTGGTCTTGTGGTTTTGTGTGTTTGTGTGCACCACCGTATATATCGTGGCCTGTGAGAGTTTGTATTGTAAGCATTTTGATTTGTGTGATTTTGGAGTGTATTAGTAACCTGTGTAGGTGTTTTGCAAGCTTGAAGTTGTAAAAGCCTTTTGAATTCCCCACCTGATCAGCTGAGGGATCCCTCTATTTGAGAGAGAGGAAGGATTTAAAGTGTTTGTATTGTATGCAGATTGTGTGCTGAAGGGGAATTAAACTGTGTGTGAGCTTGAACAGTGTGTGCTTTTGGCAACAAGATTTTGCTGACGTTTTGTTAGGTGAAAAAAAAAGCATTTGTGTAAGTTTAAATTTTTTTATATTTTGAGCTAAAAGGCACAAGCGGCGTAAGGAGGTTTGAAACCTGAGCCAGCCCCAGCAATTGGGAGGGGGTCATTTCTTTCCCTGGTAACCGCGGGGGAATCCAGGCTCGGCAGCCTCGGGCCGTGTCTCTAAACTCACTGTAAAACCCTAAGAAGTTCTTTTGGCTAGTGAGTGTTTTAGTTAAAGGGGGAAAAAGTTTTTTTGCTTGTTTGTGAGGCTTGCAGTTGCTAGAGTGTGTGGTAATATTTTCAAGTCCCGGTGGTGCAGTCCCTAACCACAGAGTGGAGAGGCAGCGTGGGATCAGGGTTACCCCCCACCTCCTTCTCACGGAGGGATTTGTGTGTGGTGTCCCGGCCGAAATCCGTAGGATTTTTCGGCGAGACTTTGTTGAAACTTCTGGTGAAGTGTGTTTGGGGTCGTGAGGGAGCCCTGGCTATTTTCTTTGTGAACCTAAAACGGTTGGTGTTTGGAGTTGGGTCTCTCTAAGAAAAGGCTTTGATTGTGTGCAGAAAGCCCAGAACCTATGCCCAGAGCTGGCAGAAATAGCCGAGAATTTTTTGGTGCTGAGAAACGCAGTTGAAGTAGTCTACTTTGTGTTTTGTAACATCTTGGACCAAAAGGGATTCTAAACATGGGGGCAAATGAGAGCAAAGAGATTCCCAGAGGAAGCCCTTTAGGGTGTATCTTAACACACTGGAAAGAACTGATGGGCTGTGGTGGTACCGAAACTAAGAGGGAGCTTGCTAAGCTTTGTACACAATGGTGGCCATTATATAAACTTGATGAAGGTGTGAAGTGGCCAATAAACAGTACACTGGACTATGAGACATTATTACAATTGATGCTTTTCCTTTGGCGTGAACAAAAGTGGCAAGAAGTAGCTTATGCTGGTATGTTTTTCACTCTCAGGCATCATCCCGAGTGGCAAAGGGATTGTGGAATGAGGTCACCACCTGATCCTTTAGTGTTAGCCCTTGAAAAGGATAATAAAGCTACTAAAGGGAAGCCCAAACGGTGTTGTAGTACCTGCTCAATAAATCAGAGGTGCACCCATCCTGACAAAGTATACCAAGCAGAGGCTTTGGAACAAGAGACAGAAGACATACTTAAGCCACCCCCTAGGAGGCAGGAAAGGAGGAGGGTGGTGGGGGATGCAAATTCAGAACCATCATTGACTCCAACCTCCCCCACTTCATCTTTAGCTTCATCTTCCTTTGGGAGGACAGCAATTGAGGTAGGGGTTTCTCCACCCACTCCCCCGGGAACCACCCAAATTTTATCCACCACTGCCTAGCAGTGACAGTGAGTGGGATGAACCTGAACCCCTCCCACCAGGTCCTAAGATTCTCTCACAAGGACCTATAGCATCACGGACCCAAAAACAAACCAGAGAGGTCATACAAGCACCTCTAAGACAAGCAATAACCTCTGATGGGGAAACAAAACTGATTCAAGTTCCCTTTTCCTCAATTGATTTAGAAATTTGGGAAAGGATTGCTAAGGGCTATCAAAGTGATCCAATAGGGGTTGCTAAGAAAATGAAGTTTATGATTAAGCAGCATTCACCTGATTGGGCAGATCTGCAACTGCTACTTGATGCCTTAACAGAAACTGAGAAACAATTAGTTTTGAAAGTAGCTGGGGATCTGGCTGAGGATGATTGTAGAACAACATAGGAGGATGTTAAAGATGTATTTCCCCTTCAAGACCCAGGTTGGGATCCTAATGATGATGAGGAATTAGGACAGTTAAAGAGATACCAAGAACTGATAGTAAAAGGGCTAGAAAGAGCAATCCCCAAAACCATAAACTGGTCAGCCTTATATGCTATCAAACAGGGCCCCTCTCAAACACCTTCTGAATTTCTAGATCACCTGCGAGACGCAATGCGCCGACACACCACCCTGGATCCTGGATCTGATGAAGGAACACAGCAATTAATAAATTTATTTTTAGGGCAATCCACAGGAGATATCAGGCGGAAACTCCAGAAGATCAGGGTCCAAACAGCCGGAATTTAGAAACTCTATTAGATGAGGCCTGGAGAGTTTTTAGTAACTGGGAAGAAGAGTATAAACAAGGGATGAAGAAACTAGCAGCAGCAGTAAAAGAAGGAGAAAAGGGAAAACATGGGCAAGGTCCACCAAGACAAGGACCACCCCGACTAGGAAAAGATCAATGTGCATTTTGTAAGAAATTTGGTCACTGGAAAAACCAGTGCCCAGAATTAAGGAAGGTTAATGAACATAGAAAAGGTGATCAGAAAAAGGAAAAAGTAGTTGCTCATGTAAAAAAGGACTGAGGGGGACCGGAGGGCCCTACCCTAGGGGACCCTCTGGTTATAGTCAAACTGGGGAACAAAGAAAAAGAAGTGAAATTTTTGATAGACACAGGGGCAACATTTTCAGTGTTAAATAAGGCCCTAATACCTGTAACCAATTGTTGAGGGTTAAGTTCTCCTGTAGAATTTTTCCCCCCCCATGAGTTGCTAGATTTTAAGTAGGGATAGTTAAGCGGTGCTTAACCTGACAAAAGAAGTTGATCACTTGGATTTGGGGGAGGGAGGAGGCTCGCGGAGAGCTGAGGTGGGGACACACACAGCTCTCAGTCTTCCGGGGAGCACGGATCGGACGACGGCTGGCTGGAGTCCACGGCTACCGGAGGAGTTTGGTCCTGGGAATTCTACCATCTGTTGGAGTGCCCAGGAATTCGGAGTTTCTTCGCTGTCCTGCTGGATTTTGGGTCAACCCTGGTACAGCCGCTGCGGCTTCTCCGGCATTGCCCACCTTGCCTGCCAGGGCACCCCCCGCCTGCCTGCTGAGGATAATCCACCGTTTCCAGCCACCAGCGCCGGAGCTTTCCACCGTTTGCCCTCGGGGTTCTTTGGTTCTGTTTTACTGTTATTATAATTGCTGTTGTTGTTTGTCTGTCCTGTTATATTTACTAGTAAAGGACTGTTATTCCTTTTCCCCATAGCTCTGACCGAAAAGTTTTTCGTTTAATCTTCCAAATTATAATAACACGGAGGGAAGGATTTAAATTCCTCATTTCCCTGGAAAGGCCTGCCTCTCCTTAGCAGACACCTGTCTTTTTTTCAAACCGAGACACCAATGACTATGTTATGGTAAAGGGGGCAACTGGTCAATCTGAAAGAGCTTATTTTTGCAAGCCATTGAAGTATAAATTGGGAAAACAGTGGGGCACTCATCGATTTTTATACATGCCTAATGCTCCATCTGCACTTTTGGGCAGAGATTTGCTGGAGCAGCTGGGAGCAAGAATAATATTCAAAAATGGGGAAATTAGTTTGGAGGTAAAGGATCAACAATATGTAGAACTGTTAAGCTTAATGCTAATAACCAAGAAAGTGAAGTGGTAAGTGAAAAGGAAAATTTTAGGAAAATAATGGATCAAGTATTTCCAGGAGTGTGGGCCTCCAATATACCAGGAAGAGCAAAGAATGCACTCCCAGTGCAAATCAGGCTTAAAGAAGGAGGACAGCCAGTAAGGGTTAAACAATACCCCCTAAAGAAAGAAGATATAGAAGGGGTTAGCCCAATTATTGAGAACTTTCTGCAACTAGGACTACTGAGAGAGTGTCAATCTGATTTTAATACTCCTATTCTGCCAGTAAAGAAACCTGATGGGTCATACAGATTAGTACAAGATTTAAGGGCTGTTAACAAGGTAACTGAAGACTTGTATCCAGTGGTTGCCAATCCCTACACCTTGTTAACCCGTTTAACACCTGAACTAACTTGGTTTACTGTTCTAGATCTAAAGGATGCTTTCTTTTGCCTCCCTCTCCACGAAACCAGCCAGAAAATTTTTGCATTTGAGTGGGAAAGCCCTAAAACTGAAGAAAAACTCAGCTCACATGGTGTGTGTTACCACAGGAGTACAAGAACTCCCCCACTATATTTGGGGAACAGCTTGCCAAGGATTTAGAGTCCTGGGAACCTCCACCAGGAGAAGGACAGTTACTCCAGTATGTGGATGATCTCTTAATAGCCACCCAGACCCAGGAGACATGCGTGGACTGGACGGTAAGCCTCCTGAACTTTCTAGGCGTGCAAGGGTATCGAGTATCCCAGAAGAAAGCCCAGATGGTGAGGCAAACAGTTATTTACCTGGGTTATGAAGTGAGTGCTGGACAAAGGACTCTGGGGCAGGATCGCAAGGAAGCAATATGCCAGACCCCGAAACCTCAGACAGTGAAAGAACTGAGAACCTTTTTTAGGCATGACAGGGTGGTGCAGACTGTGGATTTATAACTATGGGTTGCTTGTTAAACCTCTGTATGCCTTGATCACGGAAGGGAGCCGAGATCTTCAGTGGACAAAAGATGCAATCCGAGCCTTCAACCAACTAAAGCAAGCCCTTATGTCAGCTCCAGCCCTGGGACTTCCAAACGTGAGTAAACCATTTTTCCTGTTTT
Organism: Progne subis subis; assembly: GCA_022316685.1. NCBI lineage: Eukaryota > Metazoa > Chordata > Aves > Passeriformes > Hirundinidae > Progne > Progne subis. Next base: position 592 of record JAKJHU010002141.1, on the reverse strand, counting down.
CTCATGAGAAGCAGGGGATTGCCTTGGGAATATTAGCACAGAACATAGGTCCATACCAGGAGGGCAGTGGCCTATCTTTCCAAGCAAACTGGACACAGCAGCTAAAGGATGGCCAGGGTGCTTCAGAGCAGTTGCAGCAGTGAACATCCAAGAGGCACGCAAATTCACCCTAGGCCAGAAGATGACTGTTCTAGTGTCTCACACAATGTCTGCAGTCCTTGAGGCAAAAGGGGGACACTGGCTCTCCCCACAGAGATTCCTGAAGTACCAAGCCATAATGGTAGAACAAGATGATGTTGAAATTGTGGTAACTAACATTGTGAACCCAGCTTCCTTCCTCAGCGGGAGTATGGGAGAACCAGTGATCCATGATTGCCTGGAGACCATTGAAGCCACCTACTCGAGCCGCCCAGGTCTGAAGCAACACTCCACTTGAGGATGCTGAAGACATGGTTTACTGATGGAAGCAGCTATGTCGTCAGTGGAAGAAGACATGCTGGGTATGCAGTTACCACAAGCAGAGAGGTAATAGAGTCTGGACCATTGCCAACTAATACATCTGCACAGAAGGCTGAAATAATTGCCTTAATCC
>JAKJHU010002140.1:0-48415 GCA_022316685.1 Progne subis subis | reverse complement strand
GTGTTCATCTCCTCTCAGGGCTGTTCGAGCCAGTTCTCTCTCTCTTTCGGGATCATTTGAGCAGAGTTTCTCCCTCCCCGCTGCTCACAGCACCCCTGGAGCCCAGCGCTTTGCCCGGAGCCCGTCGGACGCTGCCCAGAGCTCCGGCAGCTGCAGCGCAGAGCCCGGGGCCGTGACCCCGCGGCGGCTCACGGCTGTGCCCTCAAAGGCTCCGACCGAGCCCTTCACGCCGGATCAGCTCTCGGGCCCTCCGCAACACAGTCGTGACAAATTACATGGGGTGGCTTCAGCGGGGACCCCTCGGGCTCCCCGGGCTTTGAAGCGGCGCTGGGAGCGCGGCTCGGAGCGGGGGCTCTTTGTGCGCCCGGGCGCGGCGCGGCGCGCTCCGTAATGAGAGCGAAGGTTTCGCTAATCTCCTCCTAAATGAGGGGCTAATTCCTCCAGCAGAAACTTGTCAGCTGCTTGTTAACAGCCTCTCGGACCGCGCTCACGTGGCCTTCATTATTTTTAGGAGCTTTTTTTTTTTTTTTTTTTTTTTTTTTTTTTTTTTTTTTCCCCTGGTGTGGAGCAGAAGCCTAAACTTTGCTTAAACGGAGCTCGTTTAACAACCCCGGCTTAATCCGATGCTTTGGGAGAGAAATCCGGCAAGAAATCCAGCCGCACTGCTGGTGGGGGGACGTTTCATATTGAATTTTTCCTCTTTTCTTTTTCTTTTTTTTTTTTTCCCCTTTTTTTTTTTTTTATTTTATTTTTAAATGTGGAAACTTTTAGGCACAATCCTGGCCCTGTGTTTAAGTCATTAAAACATCTTTAAGCATTTTCTGGTTTGAGTTTTCTTAGCAGCAGTCCTTTTTCCTGGAATGTATTTTATTTTCTTTTAAGTTGATGACAAAAAAAAGTAAAAAAAAATAATAATAATAATAAAAGGACCCCTGCCCCTTGTATTTCAGGCAATTTTAGTTTTTTTTTTAAGGGGAGTGAGAAGAGGGGGCGGGGGGAGGTTGTGGGATGAGGAAAGTGAGAGAACAGGGCCTGTTCTGTGCTTTATTTCTAATCCGCAGGAATCCATTTTAGCCTTTTACGGCTGTTGCAATTGCTGACAGGATTTACATTCTCCGTATGTTATCTGAAACATCACAATCTGCGGCTCTGGGATTGTTTCATGCCTGGGTTAAAAACACGCCGGTGCTTCTGGAGGCTGCGGCGAGGGAGCTGGGGAGGAGCGGGAGGGAGAGGGAAAGCTTTTAGAAAGGGGAAAAAGAGAGGGGGAAAGTGAGAGCCGAGCACTCGGCGGCAGAGTTCACGGCCCAGACAAACTGATGTTCAAGGGAAGCTGGGAGGGTTTTAGATCCCTTTGATTCCGGCCCTGTTGGAGCTGGGAAAGCAGCGATGGAAAAATTCCGCCCTGCGCCGTCTCTGTCTGAAGCCCCTCCGTGTTGAGCTGGGGTGGAATCACTGAAAAGTTCTTCCAGTCCCACCCCCTAAAATATTCCCCTGTCCCAGGCTGTTCCACGCCGCTTCCAGCCTGGCCTTGGACACTTCCAGGGATGGGGCAGCCGCAGCTTGTTTGGATAACCAGTGCCAGGGCCTCCCCACCCTCACAGGGACATCCGTGCATTCCAATTCCCCTTTTTTCAGTTTGTCAGTCATTCCCCATTGTCCTGTCACTACAGCACCCTGGGGATGGATGGATGGATTGGATGGATGGATGGACAGACAACCACATCCAAAAATTTTCTTCTGGCCTGCTCATCAAGAGCTCCTGGGAATAAAACTTAATTTTGGTAGAAACCGAACTAAATGCCATTAAAACCCAACTTTGCCGAGTGTTCGTTGAGAAAAGAACGAAACACTGAGGACGTGGTAACAACTTTCCAACAGCCTCGAACGTTTGCTGTGGCCATCCAGGGTCTCCAATCAGTGATCCCAAACACTCATCCCTCCCTCTGCCTCAGCCTGGAGACCCCAAAACTCCCCAGGCTGGGCTGTTTCTCTGCATCCCCTGCTCTTCCCCAGCAAGTCTGGGCCGTGCCCCTCCCTGAATGCACAAGGAGGGTGCCACTCCACAGCGTTGGTTTCTGCTCCTGACCAAGCTCTAAGCTCTTAAGGTAGGGACTTCAGCTTTTTAATAACTCACAGGAGAACCCAGGGTAAACGTAAGTTTATGGAGTCTAGAGAATATTTTAAAGGATTTAGATGTCTGGAAAAAGTGTCTTAGGAGGTTTAACTGCTTTGCAGTGGGGAAAAAAAAAAAAATTAACAAATATTCTTATTTCTTTGTTAGTCCCTTTTGGGGCAGAGCAGCCGCCACATGTTCCGGGCAGGGCTGTGATCCCAAGGCTCTGGGCCAAATCCCAAATCCGTGCGAGGCAGCACAGTCCAGGTAGGGTGGGCTGGAGCTTGGTCCTGTGTGTGTTTGCAGGGTGAAAGCTCTGTAATCACTGGGGATCTGAGAGATGATTATATTTGGGGTGGTGTAAAACTCTCTGGGCTGTGAAAAGCTCCGTGTTGGAGAATCAAGGCAACATTATCCGGGATCCTGATTCAAACAAAGGGGGATTTGGGCTCGCCAGGCTCTTCTTGTGCCCCCCTCTCTGTGCTCCATGCTGGTTTATCCTCTTAGCTGGGATGGAGCCGCCCCTCCAGGAGCTGGATCTTGGCTGGGCACCAGCTGGGGCTTTGTGCCAAAGCAGGAGGTGGTTTCAGGTGGATCTGTGGCACTCGGGAAAAGTGAATTTCCCAGCGTGGCACTGGCACAGCCCGCTCCACACACCGCTGGTCCTGTTTGGGGTGGGCTCCACCTGGGATAAATTCACCATTTCCTCATGGAAAGCGTGGTCAGATAACGGCAGGGGCTGCCCAGGGAGGTTTGGAGTCCCATCCCTGGAGGTGTCCAAGGAAGGACTGAGTGCCACACTCAGAGCTCTGGGCTGGTGACAAGGCACAGCTTGATCAGCCTTGAAGAGCTTTTCCAGCCTCGAGGTTTGGGATTCGGTGGGACACACCGTGAGCCTAGGTGTCCCTGCCTGGGTGTGTTGCCAGTGTCCTACTCACTGATCCCTCCCTGGATTTGACCTGGAACTCGGCTCCTCCCTCCCAGATAAGGAGAGCAGGTTTGGATCAGATATAGGGAAGGAATTCCTCCCTGTGAGGGTGGTGAGGCCCTGGGATTACCCAGGAGAGCTGTGGCTGCCCCTGGATCCCTGGAAGTGCCCAAGGCCAGGTTGGACAGGGCTTGGAGCAGCCTGGAACGGTGGAAAGTGGGCAGGGAATGGAATGGGATGATCCAACTCCCTTCCAACCAACCCATTCCACGATTCTGTGAACTTCAGCACCCTGCCTGGCCATTCCCGTCCCCCCAACAGCCACGTGGAGATCCTGGTGTCACTTCCACCCCTCTCCCGGTGACCCACCCGTGGGGCACCCCCAGCCCTGGGCAGAGCAGGAGCTGCGTTCCTCCTCCCCCCCCGATTCCCTGCGAGTGAAAGAACCCACCTGTGTCTGCGGGGCCTGTTTGGGATTCCTGGGAAACTTTAACCTCTATTAATACCGCTGAATTATTCCTTCATATGGCAAAGCACTTATGTAAACCGATCTCCTCCCGCCTCGGAGGAGGCAGGCGCTGCTCAGATGGATCTACCTGCTCTCAGGGGGCTCCCAAACCCTCCACATTCCTCCACGGCGCTGCTTTCTTTTCCCCCCTCCTTGCAGGAGGACGTGCGTGTGCTGGGAGCGGGCACGTGATGGGAAAAGGGGGAGAGAGGAGAAGGAAAGGAGAAGTGAGATCACCGGGATAATTGGCTCCGAGGCCTCCGGAGCGGCGGCAGGTTGGGGAGCACATTTGTCTGTCTCTCCGTCAAGTTTTTGCTGTGCCGGTGTCTGGGTCAGACCTCCCCAGAGCTGGAGTAAATTAGGAGGAGGCTGGCTGGGGTCAAGTGGGCTTAGCTGTCATTTACACCGACACCTTTTTACGTCGCAGCAGCCCGCGGCGTGGCCGGAGCGCCGGGAAGGGGATCCATGGAAATGAGAACCAGGCCCAGGAGGTTCCTTGGAGCAGTGGCAGCACCAGGGATTCCCAGCCACCGGCGCTCGGCAGCTGTGGAGTCATGGGGCTGTCCTGAAATTCCTCAGTCTTATCGTTTTGCTGGATTTCTTGGCGTTTATGGCTTCTGCCCTTGGCTGAGAAGGCTCGGAGAGGACTTTTGAAACAGGAGCAGATGAGAGAAAGATCAAACGTGTCACCAAATTGTGGGACTCCAGCAGATGGGGCTCAAAGAAAAGAATGCCAAGTTAGCTCTGGCCTGGCAGTGCTGCTGGGTGTCCCTGGGGCAGAATCAGACCTGTCCTGGGGGACAGGAGTTCCAGGGGGAAAGGTTTCTGCCTTCCTCTTGGATGGAACTCCGAAAATCACGGAATGGTTTGGGTTGGGAGAGACCTTAAAGTTCCTCTCGTTCCATGGCAGGGACATGGGGACACCTTCCCCTATCCCAGGGTGCTCCCAGCCCTGTCCAGCCTGGCCTTGGGCACTTCCAGGGATCCAGGGGCAGCCACAGCTGCTCTGGGCACCAGTGCCAGGGCCTGCTCACCCTCACAGGTAACAATTCCATCCCAATATCCCATCTAACCCTGGCCTCTGGCAGTTTGAAGCCATTCCCTGTGTCCTGTCTCTCCAGGCCCTTGTAAATATTCCCTCTCTGTCTTTCCTGTCCACTGGAAGGCCACAGTCAGGTCAGCCTGAAGCTTCTCTTCTGCAGATTGAACAATCCCACTTGTCAAACTCCATTTGAACCTCTCAGGGCATTGCTAAAGCAAGAATCCCTGGATGCCAGCTGCAGCTGCCAGGATCCAAAGTTGGCTCTCAGCCTGGTGGGAAGCTCATGGTCACAAATGATCCCGAGCGCTCCTGGAGACTTTGCCTTTTCCAACCCAAGAGCAGAACAAGTTGGAAAAAGAGGAGTGGGAAGCTCTGGAGTGTTTCACCCCTCTGCTCCCCAACAGATGTTTCGTTCGGGGTTTGCTGGTTTGGGTTTTTTTTTTTTTGCGAGCAGAGCCGAGGTTTGAAATTCCACCCACGTTGGGAAATTCAAAATCCATTTTCCGTCTCTCCAGTCGCCCTCTCTGCACGGCTGAGGAAAAGGGATTTTGGAAGACTTTTTGCTTTGTTAGGACCCGGTTAGAATTCAGCCTTCGGTCTGCTGCGAGAAGAGAGAAATGTCTGCAGCCCCAAAATTCAGCTGTGCAGGATTTTCTGTCCACACTTGGATTGAGTTAACCCCAGGTGAGGCAGCAAACACAGCAGTGCTAAAGAAAGGCTGGGAAATGAGGCTTCTCTTGGCCTCCACCATTGGCCTTGTCCTGCCTGCCTTGTCTCCTCGTGCTGGTGACACTCCTGGCTGGCTCTGTCCTCTCTCTCCAGCACCAAGCACAGCAGGGACCTGGTTTCATCATGATGATGCCACCATCAATCCAGGAGGTCCCAGGAGTGTCCGGATCTCCCCCCGTGACTGCTCCAGGTGATGCTGCACTGAAGGGCTGCCCCAGGGCCTGGAGATTCCCGTGGTTCCATGGCTTTGGATGGAGCCAGCCTTTCTGGAAAGGGTGTTCTGGTCACTGCAGGGGATTGGGTTAAGTCTGGACAAACGGAGACAAAGGAATTACCGAGCAAAATGTCCCGGCCTGTCTTCTGCAGGAGGTCGCCGAGATGATCTCTTCGTCCCTTCTGGCCTTTAAATCCACTAATCTATTTTCCCTTCCAGGAACTGGGACTGTATTCTGAGAACAGCCCCTTAGGAAAAGAGAAAAAAAGCAGGCTAAGGAGGCCTTTGAAAAACAACAGCAAAGCAAAACCCCCTCCAACTACAAAATAAACTGAGGTACAAGGTGCAATTAACAATGTGCCAACAGCCGAGCCTGGAATGTAAATTGTATTTAAATAGGGCTGTGAAGAATGTTTCAGTTCCCTAAATGGCTTCTCTCTCCTGCTGCCTTGAACCTCCAATCAAGCCCTGCCTGGGAGTAATTTGGGGCTGGAAATTGTTGCCACACGAACAGCTGAAGGCTGGCAGGGTCACCGGCCCCCCGTGTCACACCCTGTCATTTCAGATTAAGATATGCAAAGGCGACGCGGCTGCGAACTTTCCCTGGGCTGTGTCCATCCCTTGGCTGCGAGGAGAGGAAGGCGTAATTGGAGTCAACTGCTTGATTATGATAATTGCTACTGTCTGGGGGAGGAAATAGCCGAGGCCTGAGCCGTGCTGCACCTTTGGGGCGCTTGCCAGCAGATGGGCTTGGCACAAAATGCCCTTTTCGGCCCCGTTTCGGCCCCTTGACCTCTGCTTGACCACTTGTTGACTCCGCGACTCCGGGCAGGGTCACGGGGTTTGCTGCTCCTTCTCTGCTTCCCACCGGAGGATTGGGCCTGAAGGATTTATCCCCTCCCAGGGAAAAGGGGCTTTTTAAAATTTATCCCGAGGCACAAGCGGGAGGTGAGGTGCCGTATATTTCCCGCTGGGATATTTATCGGTTTCCATTGTACGGCCCGGCGGCAATCTGTGGGAAATCCATCCAGGAAGCTCTGCTGGTCAATCTGTCACAGCCTGCACATTTCCATTCGCTGGGAGGGCAGGGATGGTCCTGGAGGTCACAGCGCCGGGGCGGGAATGAGGGCCAGGCACTGGGAATTCAGCGCTTCCAGCAAAATCTGATGGGACCTTGTGGGGTTCCCTCGTTAATGAGAAGCAGCAGCAACCCCTTCTCGTCATCAGTTTTATTGTCAAGGCTTTCAAGTGGTTTTGAGGTCCTGGAAGGATCTCAGGGTGAGATCCTGAGGAAATGTTGTTTTGTTCCCAAATCCAGCCCAGGTTTGGGCTCTGAGGCTGAAGCCTTGGAGCCGTTGGCATTTCCAGTGGGAATCAAGCGCTTCCATACCCACGGGAAGCTTGGCAGCGATTTCCTCAGCTCCTCAGCCCAGGAGTGATGTTAGGCAGGGAAAGGCCCCGGAATGGAGATCACATCCATAATTGAGGAATTATTGTGAATTCCTGGCTAGTATTTATTAATATCAACCCTCACTGCAAAGCCGCTGCCGTGGAGCAATAAGCACAGCCAGAGCTCCAATAATAAATAACGACAAATCCATTGGATGATTGTTTCCTCGGTGTCATAAAAGTTGACTAAAATTGCGAGGTTTAACGTTAAAAAAGCGGAGATCCCCAAGGAAGGCGTCAGGATACCTGGATTTCTGGAGCAGAACAATGGGATAACAGGATCCATCTGTCCCTGTGCAATCTCCAGGAGTGCCCAGCCCCAGCTGCTCCAGGACAGGGCGCTCGTGCCCTCGTAGCACTTAAGGCAATGACTCGAGACCCTGTGGCTGAGGGCTGTGACACCATTGATTCCATTAATTTATGGGATAACCCAATCCTTTGGGACAGGCTCTTCCTAATCTCCATTAGCTCAAAACTGCTTCATCCCTTTGCAGCGAGGAATTTTGCGTCCCTTTCCTCCGTGAGCTTTCTTAAAACTCCATCCCCGTCATTCTGGGGATCATTTATTTCAATTTCCGTGGTTTTGTTTTCTTTGGGTTTTCTCCCCAGCTCCTCGGGAATCGCTCGGGAAAGGAGCAGAGCGAGGCCTGTAGGTGAACTCTGCTTCTCCACAGAGATCCAGATCTTTCTGACAGCTTTGTTTTGCTTCACCAAAAAATTGCCAAAATACACTCAGGGCCTGTTCTGTCACTCCATTTTCAGTTTCGATAGGAAACTCCGAGAGCAGCTGACAAAACCCCTTTCACACTCTCCCGATTTTCTTTTACCAAACCCTGAGTCCTCACTGGCTGCCAGCAATCCCTCCTCTTTCCTCCAGGAGCTGGAGCTGCTCTGCTGGAGCTGCAGGGGTGGGGTGAGGAGCAGGATGGGGAACTGAGGCTCTGTCCAGGTGTCCAGCACAGGTTTGGGGCTGCACAACCCCGGCCACGTTCCTGGAGCAGCTGCTGGAAGCTGGTTTGTGCCAGGGGGAGAAGTTTCGCACGGAGAGCACGACAGCCGCTGAGCTGACAGCGAGGGATGGGGACCCCCAGCACCCCCTGAGCTGGGTCTGACCTCCCCTCATGTGCTGGGCATTAAATAGAGCCACAGCCTCAGGGAGAGGAGGATCCAAGCCCTGGGCACTCGGGAATGTGCTGGGATGAAGGATGCAGGGGTTATGGGATGGATGCAGGGATTATGGGATGCAGGAATCTCTCATTTCTCATGGCCACTGCAAGCAACGGGAGTCTGGAAATGTTAACCAGGAGGTGACGAAACATTGGCTTTTCTGGAACTTTCCTCACAAGGGCCAAAGCAAACCCTGAGCCCGGGAATGCGACTGTTCTTCCTTCTTTGATCACAGGTCAAACATGAAGGAAAAGTTTCAGAACCCTTCAGCACTCAGAGGTTGTCTCTGGTGCTGGAGGCAGTAAAACAAACATTCCCTCCCCAGGCCAGCCCTCGCCACAGGAGGGAAGCAGCATCACGGAATCCTGGACTGCTTTGGGTTGGAATGGGACCTCAAGGATCCCCTTGCCTGTGGATGGTTTGGGAAACAGAGCTCTGCGCTCCCCTGCGGGAGGTGCCCTCACCTGAGGCTGAGGAGCTTTCCCCCTCCCTTTGGAGGATGGCAGCCTGCTCTGTGGGACGCTGGGAAGTTTGGGAATACCAAATTCTCATCACTTATTGCTGCTGCCCTGCGGCACACGGGGAGCTCGGCTCCGTGTCCCCACCCCGCTGTCCCGTGTCCTCCTCCAGCTGCAAGGGCTGGGCTGATGTGACGCTCTCCATTAATTGAAATCCTGCCTCAGGAGGAGATCTGAGCTCGCTGTTATCCCAGTGTGGAGCGGCTGGTGCTGGAAGTGCCAGCAGCGGTTTTGGGACGCGGTTGGCTGGGAGAGCCGGGGCTGTGGTGGCACCCACGGTGACACCCCGCGGTGCTCAGGGGCTGCTTTCATGTAGGCAGGTGCTAAACCGAGGTGCTTTAAAGCGGCTTTGCCTAAATCCCCGTCCGAGGTGGACACAGAACTTCCCTGGGCGGCTTTGATGTGCTCGGGGCCTCTCGCCCGAGCTGTGATGTTTATCCAGAGCTGCTTCCTGAATCGGGAAGGGAAGGGAAGGGAAGGGAAGGGAAGGGAAGGGAAGGGAAGGGGAAGGGGAAGGGGAAGGGGAAGGGGAAGGGGAAGGGGAAGGGGAAGGGGAAGGGGAAGGGGAAGGGGAAGGGGAAGGGGAAGGGGAAGGGGAAGGGGAAGGGGAAGGGGAAGGGGAAGGGGAAGGGGAAGGGGAAGGGGAAGGGGAAGGGGAAGGGGAAGGGGAAGGGGAAGGGGAAGGGGAAGGGGAAGGGGAAGGGGAAGGGGAAGGGAGGCCTGGCTGCCTAGGGAAGCACAGATGGAGCCCAGCTCTTCTGAGAGCCCAGCCAGGCTTAGTCCAGAGCCCACCAGGGCATTCTGCAAAGCCCAGCTCCTAGAGCCCGCGGCAGGAGCGGCTGCAGCTCCATCTCCCACCTCCTCCCATCGCCTCCCTCCTTCCCTCCCGGCTGTGCCCGTGTGAGGGACACGCACAGAGCTCTTTGGAGCATCACCTCCGAAAAGGTGGCGGGTGGGGAGGAGGCGTCTTTTTCAAAAAGAGCCAAAATAAAAGAAAAAGGAAAAGAAGAAGGGGGGAAAAAAAAAAAAAAAAGAAAAAAGAAAGAAACAGTAAACGCATCAAATAATAATAAAAACCCACCCTTTTCTTTGAGCCTCAATGTATGCTGGTGCAGTGCTTAGGGGATTAATCTCTTAAAAAATAAGTGCCATGTGAGTAGACAGGCAGTGATTAAGGTTTTAACTGATCAGTCTGCGTCTGACAGTGAACCAGCTATTATCTTAACGGAATCAAACGAACATTCAGAGCCTCCGCTCAGCCCCAAACATGAAAGGAGATGTCATCTGCTGGCAGTTGGCAAAGCCGCAGGGGAAGGGGGAGAGGGAGAAAGGAGGGAAGGCGAGGAAAGCAAAAACAAGGGTGAGAAAAAGGGGGGAAAGGAGGGGAAAGAGGGAGAAGGGCAGAGAAAGGATGGAGGGGTAAATAAAACGGAGCGAGGGAGGGAAGGGGACAAAAGAGAGGGCGGGAGAGGTTTGAAGAAGTGCTCTGCCCTGGTGTTCCTTCCCTTCCTGCTCTCCCGAGTGGTTTGGAAGCTGCTCCCTGAGCAATGTGGGCCTTTGGAGCCCTCTCCAACCCTTGCCCTGCCTTTTCCCACAGCAGCCGCCAAGGTCTGCCCTAAACCAGGGAGGTCTGGCACTCTTGAACCTGAGGTCAACAGCGAGAGGGAGGAGAAGAATGGCCTTCAGGCCAGAGGCAGAAACCAGGGCAACCGGGCTCTTATCGGGATAAAAGGGCTTTATCTCGGAGCACTTACACAAAACACACAAGCCTGAGAGAAGAGGCTCTGTCAAGTGTCCGGTGGGGCCACGGGGAGACAGCAGATCCCTGCGGGACAGAGGGGTTCATTCCTTAGGGAATACCCCAAATCCCTGCGGGACAGAGGGGTTCATTCCTTAGGGAATACCCCAAATCCCTGCGGGACAGAGGGGTTCATTCCTTAGGGAATACCCCAAATCCCTGCGGGACAGAGGGGTTCATTCTTTAGGGAATATCCCAAATCCCTGTGGGACAGAGGGGTTCATTCCTTAGGGAATATCCCAAATCCCTGCGGGACAGAGGGGTTCATTCCTTAGGGAATACCCCAAATCCCTGCGGGACAGAGGGGTTCATTCCTTAGGGAATACCCCAAATCCCTGAAGGACAGAGGGGTTCATTCCTTAGGGAATATCCCAAATCCCTGCGGGATAGAGGGGTTCATTCCTTAGGGAATACCCCAAATCCCTGCGGGACAGAGGGGTTCATTCCTTAGGGAATACCCCAAATCCCTGTGGGACAGAGGGGTTCATTCCTTAGGGAATACCCCAAATCCCTGAAGGACAGAGGGGTTCATTCCTTAGGGAATACCCCAAATCCCTGCGGGACAGAGGGGTTCATTCCTTAGGGAATATCCCAAATCCCTGCGGGATAGAGGGGTTCATTCCTTAGGGAATATCCCAAATCCCTGCGGGATAGAGGGGCTCATTCCTTAGGGAATACCCCAAATCCCTGCGGGACAGAGGGGCTCATTCCTTAGGGAATATCCCAAATCCCTGAAGGACAGAGGGGTTCATTCCTTAGGGAATATCCCCAATCCCTGCGGGATAGAGGGGCTCATTCCTTAGGGAATACCCCAAATCCCTGTGGGACAGAGGGGCTCATTCCTTAGGGAATATCCCAAATCCCTGAAGGACAGAGGGGTTCATTCCTTAGGGAATATCCCCAATCCCTGCGGGATAGAGGGGCTCATTCCTTAGGGAATACCCCAAATCCCTGCAGGACACAGCAGCTGGTTCCTTATGCTGTGCAAATCCCAGAGCTGAGGCTGGGGCAGATTTTGGGCCCTGGGGATGGAAGGCAGGTGGGATTCTCCTGGGAATTTCCCCTGGGATGTGCTGGGAGACTGAAATGGAGCAGTTGTGGTCGCCAATGTGGGAGAGGCTGCCTGGCCGAGGGGCAGGAGCTGCCTGGTCACGTTTACATGGTCACTTCACATCAAGGGAATGCCAGGATTTATGGACTTGAGGGTGCTGCAGGAGGAGCTGGGACTGGAGGAGGACGGGAGAGGTGGAACAATGGGGGTTTGTGCAGCCAGGGCTGTGGGACTGGGACCAAACAGAGGGAAGCCAAGGATCTGGAGAGGAGCTGGAGGAGCCCTGGAGCTGGCTGGGGTTCCTGTAAAAGGTTACAGTGGGATTTTGGCACGGAGAGGGGAGGATGGGTGCTGGGTTCCATGGGAAGGGCTGGGATCCATGCTGGGGAAAGGCAGCAGGGCTGGAGGTGCCCGACATCCCATGGACCTGCAGCCCCCTGGATGCCCTTTGGATGCCCTTTGGATGCCCCTTGGAGCAGCAGCCCCTGGCACAGATCTACATTCACAGGGTACAGGCAGGGCCCTGCCAGACCCCAGCGCCCCTGGGTGTCCAGGCTGCAAATCCCACCCACTGATCCCCTTTTCCAGAGGGGCTGGCGCAGCTGAACTCCTCGTGGCACCCTGCTCCAAGGCCTGGATTTCTGCTTGATCCCTTTGGGACTCAGCCCTGTCCCTCCCCATTCCCTCCTAACCACCTCTCACTCATGGAAAGTACCCTGTGCCAGAAATCCCCTTTTTGGGGGGAATATCCTGCTCCCCACCTGCCTGCCCGGCTCCCCTCTTTGCTCCCCGAGCTCTGACCTGGGGCAAAGCCCCTCAGCGGAGCTCAGACCCCGGTGGACACCTCAGGTGTCCTTCCCCATGGATCCCACACCTGCACCACAGCCTTGGAGCATCCCAACCATGAATTTCCCCAGGTGCAGCCCCCTCTGCCAGGCTGTTATTGCTCCGTGCCATCCCTGCCGGCTCCATCCAGCCTCCTGGTGCTGCTGCTCTGTGCCAGGAGGGCTCCGGGAGCGCCAGGGTCACGGCTGCCCCATTACGGGGCGAGATTTATCCTTGGCAGGTGTGCTGCGGGATGCTATATTATCCAGGATTATGAACTGTAACAGGATAATCTCTCTAATGTAATTCAAGCTCTCGACATGGCTTATGGCTCCTTAATGTACCTCAGACTGAAGAATTACAAGAACATTTTCCCCCCTCCCTGCCTTGTCAGCTCCTAAATGATTTAGGCAATCGCCTGAAGCCAGATCTTGGCCTCCAGTCATAACTCAGAGCAGTTCAGTAAATATGATGGGGAAGGAGTTTTCCGGGCTTTGCTCTTTCTTCCTTCCAACTCTGCTCAGCCCTTGGTGAGCTGGGGAATGAGCAGGGAGAGCTGAGACTCCCAGGGAATGAGCAGGGAGAGCTGGAACTCAGAGGGAAGGATTTCAGACTCCCAGGGAATGATTTCGGACTCTCAGGGAATGAGCAGGGTACCTGGGGATGCCCAGGGAGTGAGCAGGGAGAGGTGAGACTCACAGAGAACGAGCAGGGAGAGCTGGGATGCCCAGGGAGTGACTTGGGATTCTCAGGGAATGAAGAGGGAGGGCTGGGGTGCACAGGGAATGAGCTGGGAATGCTGAGACTCACAAGGAATGAGTTGGGACTCCCAGGGAATGAGCAGGGACAGATGGAACTCAGAGGGAACGATTTGGGACTCCCAGGGAACGATTTGGGACTCCCAGGGAATTATTTGGGACTCCCAGAGAACGAGCAGGGAGGGCTGGGATGCCCAGGGAGTGAGTTAGGGGTTCATTCCTTAGGGAATGAGTGAGTTAGGACTCCCAGGGAATGAGCAGGGACAGATGGAACTCAGAGGGAATGATTTGGGACTCCAAGAGAACGATTTGGGACTCTCAGAGAATGAACAGAGAGAGCTGGAACTCAGAGGGAATGATGTGGGACTCCCAGGGAATTATTTGGGACTCCCAGAGAACGAGCAGGGAGGGCTGGGATGCCCAGGGAGTGAGTTAGGACTCACAGGGAATGAGTTGGGACTCCCAGGGAATGAGCAGGGAGAGCCAGGATGCTCAGCCCTCACCTCCCCATCATTCCCTGGCCTTCCTCCCTTCCTGCCTCAGCTTCCAGGATGGATTGCTGCCGCCCACCCCCGCGGGCACTCAGCAGGGAGGGCTGTGCCTGTGTCACCCCAGCTCCTCAGGACACCCCGCTGCCAGGCACAGCAGCAGCGTGGGAGAGCGGGAGATTTCCCCAGGAAAATCCTCTCCTGTGCCTGGAACACGGCACTGAGCCGCTCTGAGCAGCAAACTCAGCCCCTTCCCAAGGTTCTGCCACATCCTGGGAGAGGAGACCCTCCCGAGTGCAGAGTGGCAGGATCAGATCTCTGCTCTCAGCAGCAAGACGGATTTCCAGCCACCTGAAGGAGGATTCCCGCCCCCCGCCCCCCCTTATTTCTTTTTTTTTTTCCTTTCCCTGGAAGCTTCTGCAAGGCAGAGCCTCATAAATCTCGCCTCCCAAACCCCTCAGGCGGCCGGGTGTCTGCATCCTCTCCATCTTCATTTCTTCTCCCTGCTTTGATGCGCTGCGAGGCGGATGTGCCGTGCCAGGGGCCCGAGGTGGGAGGTGGGAGATGCCATCCTCCGTGTCCCCGCCGGGCCACGTCCCTGCCGCGACCTTGGTGGCACTGGGGTGAGACCGTGTGGCTGTCCTGGATTTGCCAGAGGCTGCTGTGGCTCAGAGCCCCTCAAACCGCTGGGAATTCTGTTGTGTTCCCTGTCGGGATTCCCTGTTGGGATAACTCAGCAGTAATCAGTGCTTTGGTGTAAAATCACCCCAAATTCTGCAGTGTTTTCTGTTGGGATTCCCTCTTGGGATAACTCAGCAGTAATCAGTGCTTTGGTGTAAAATCCCCCCAAATTCTGCTGTGTTCCCTCTCAGGATTCCCTGTTGGGATTCCCTGTGGGATAACTCAGCAGTAATCGGTGCTTTGGTGCAAAATCCCCCCAAATTCTGCAGTGTTTGCTTGTTCCTGGGCAGCTCGTCTGCCTTTCATCTGGCCCTGCTCCCCCAGCGGCGCAGGGACGCGCAGCCTCTCGCTCCCGCTCACATCCAGCCACCTCTGCTGCACCTCGGGCACTGGGATCTGCAGCACCCACCCCAAATCCCCTCCCGGGACGCAGGGAAGATGGATTTCGGGATCCCAAAGGTTTCTATTCCCTGCACACCTCAGGCCTGGCATCCAGGGAGCAGGAAAATGCACAGAGGGAGGGGATGGAGGGAGATTTCCCAGGGGTGGAGTGCCAGGACAAAGGGGAGTGGATTCCCAGTGGCAGAGGGCAGGGATAGATGGGATTTGGGGAAGGAATTCCTCCCTGTGAGGGTGTTGAGGCCCTGGCACAGGGTGCCCAGAGCAGCTGTGGCTGTCCCTGGATCCCTGGCAGTGCCCCAGGCCAGGCTGGAGCAGCCTGGGGCAGTGGAAGTTGTCCCTGCCCATGGAGGGGTGGCGCTGGGTGAGCTTTAATGTCCAGGCATCATTCTCCATCATGCCCAGGCCCTCCTGCTAAGCCAAGAGGAAGAGTTCCCCTCTTTTCCATGATTGTCCACCTCTGCTCATCGCTGTGATTTCACGGCGGATTTTGTGGTGCCGATTTTAGAGTGGAATGAGGATCATTCCCAAGGGAAGGAGAATTCAGACAGCTCCTCCATCCCAACAATCTCCTGGGCTGGGGGGCAGCAGGATCCCAGCTGGGACCTGCCAGGAATCCTGCCCTGGAGTCGCTGTCCCTGCTCAGCTCTTCCCTCTCTCCCGGGAGCTTCCCCAGTGTCAGTTTTCTCCCAGTCCCACCTCGATCCCTCCTGCTGCTGCCTCAGTGACCCCGAGGACAAAAATCAGCGTTGTAAACGGGATGGGAGGGGGGGAAAGAAAGCAGAAGAAGCGAAAAACAAAACAAAAGAAAAAAAGCAGTGATTAAGGACAGGAACTGTGGGGATACAAATTCCGCCCGGCCACCAGACTTCAAATAAACACCAGCTCTGCAGATGATGTGGAAAAAGAAAAAGAAGAAGAAAAAAAAAGCTCTTCCTTCAGCATTCCCGGTGTGAGGCCTCGTTACCTGTTGCTCGTGTGAGCCTGGCAGGTGTGCGAAGAGCCGGAGGGGAGAGGAAATGGGGAATGCGCAAAAAGGAGGAAGAGGAGGAGAGAGGAGATGCAGCCTCAGGCTGAGGGATGGCCGAGCTTTTCCTGGGAGAGGGGACAGAGATTCCCCGCGAGCACATCCCTGCCTGCCCGCCGGGACCCGCTCCGTGCCCGTCCCAGTGGCTGAAAATCCCGGTGTGCACAGGCTCGGGAGAGGAAAACAACCCTGGAGAGAGGGAGAGCAGAGGGATGAAAGAGAGGAGCAGGGGAGGGCGAGGCGCTTCAAAGAGCAGCGAGCTGAGCTCGGTGGCTCCTCCAAAGGACACGTCCGGGAGCTGCGGGTGCCCGAGCGGGGATGGCAGGGGCAGGACACGAAAGCGGAGCGTCCCCTGGAGCGGCGGTCCCCGCGGGCAGGGCAGCTGTATTTACTGTTGCTGTTTGTTGTCGCCCTGGCAGCCTCCGTAATGTGAATTTTCTGTGTCACTGGCTGAGAGGATTCCAGGCAGGTTTTTGATAATGTGGGGTTTTTGTAAACCAGGGGAGGGAGAGGAGGGGGGAAGAAGCCACAGGCTGGAAACTGCTGGGCACAGAGATTTTAACTCCTTCGGCACCCGGTGGGTTTGGCTGGAGTTTGTGGTTCTCAAAACCCAAGGATTTGGGGCGGGTTTGGATCCCTAGATTTGGTGGTTCCGCCACACTTCCCTTCACAGCAGCCTCAGCCCGTCCTCAATTCTTCATCAAAAAGTGAACCCCGCCCCGTTCAGCAGCTCCCCCCATCCCCGCACCCCCCTCCCGTGTCCCTTCCCCATCCACTGCTCGGGATTTATGTGCCAAATCCCTCCGTGCCTCAGTTTCCCCGCCTGGGAAAGGAGCAGAAAGAAATCGCCGACCAAAAGCAGTGCCCAGCTCATGCCATCGGTGCTGGGGTGGCCACGGGCAGGCGCCCACCCGCCCGTCAGGGGCTGCATCCCCTCAGCCCGAGGCTTTTGCCACTTGAAAGCCAGACGAGGAAATTGCAGCGGGTTTGATCTCTCCACAAACAAACCGGGAATCCGAGGGTAATCTTCTGCTCCTTTGTTTTCGGGCAAACAGAGCGGCAGCATCTGTCCCCTCCCGGCCCTGCTGCCAGAGCCCTCAGCCCGCGCTGAAAGGCGGCTCCGGAATCCCTCCTTTCTTCCTTTTTGTTTTTTTTTTCTTTTTTCCCTTCTCTTTTTGCGCCCTCGGGGTGGCGGGTGCAGCACGGAGAGGAGCTGGGCACAGGAAGGAAAAGCTGTTTGCACGGTGGAGGGACTGGCAAAGCATCCTCAGGCCCGGCTCTGCCCCCCCAGGTGGCACCTCCGGCTTAACCTCTTCCTTCCTGCGACACAAAAGGGGCCCTCGGCCGGCCTTTGCCACCCCCTCCCAAAAGGCTGCCTGGGATTAACCCTTCGCTCGCTCACCCACGGCAGAAACACGGACTTTCCTTCTTGTCCGGTCCCTCGTTCCCAAGCGCCTGTTGCTGTGACCCCGGGACAAAGAACGAGCCTGGAATCCCTGCGGCTGGACAAACACGGGATTTCCAGGCCTGGATTTCTGCGTTTTCCACCAGCTGTGGGTCTCTCTGGTCACCTCCATCCCTGAAGGGAAACTGAGGCACCGAATTCCCTGGGACCGAGCAGCAGAACAGCAGTCGGGTCCAGCTCCAGCCCCGCTTCCCCCACACCTCGTGGGGTGTCAGGGCTCCCTCAGCCCCCTCGGAAGCTCGGGTCACCTCTGCATTCCCAACGCTGGGATTTCAGCTCCCCTCACCCGGGCAGGAGCCGCCTGAGCCCCTGACTGACACTTGATTGACAGAGCCAATTAGCCAAACGAAGCCAGCTGCATTCAGCCCGCAGCGGGCCGGGGGAGGAGGGGGGAACCAGAGGGGAAGCCAGAATCCAATTCCTCTCCCATCAGGCGTGATTGCCGGTTTTGTTTTATTCTCAGCCCGGTGTTGTTTTTTTATTCTTTCGTTGTTTTCCCGGAGCCTGCGGATGCCATTCAAACGGGGCTCCAATCTCCCCCCGGGGCTGCCGGGGAGCTCGGGGGGCGTTGGCATCACCTGGGCACGTTCTCGCAGCTCTGGGATTTCCCCAGGTGAAGCGGGGGAACTCCTCGTGCCCCGACACGTCCCAGATGAAAGCGCGATCCCATCCTGGCAGCGGGGCACGGGGGATGCCCGGGGCGGGCAGGGCTCAGGTGGGCACAGAGGGAGCTCCCAGCTGCGGCTCCCTGGGATTTGTTCCCTTTTGCGTGTCCCTGGAGGAGCCGGGACAGGCTGCGCATGGAGTTCGTCTCTCCGGAGATCTGCGTTTCTTCTCCCCCGGTGTCTCTTGACTCATTTCCTCGGCTCGCAGGCAGAGAGATATTTACTTAACCCCGCGGCTGCCGAGTCCGGGGGCTGCGGGTGCTCTCGCCCGTGGGGACTCACACGCTCCTCGGGGACACACGCACGGGTGGCAGGGTGCCCGCGGAGGTGGCACCTGGCTGCCAGGGCGCAGCATGGCAGGGTGCAGTGACAGCCGCGGTGACAGTCCTGTCACACACAGCACGGACAGGTGTCCCCATGCCAAGCCCAGCTGGTGCAGGTGACAAATCCCCCGGCGCTCGGTGCCCCCTGCACGCCCAAGGTGCCATCACGGATTTGAGTGCTCCGGTCTTCGTCCTCCAACACTGGGATTTTTGTCACCTCCCTCGCGCTGGGGACGCTCCAGCAAGGCTGGGGCACTGCAGAGGAAGGAGCTGAGGCTCTTGGGGTGGCCAAGGCCCGTCTGTGACCTGGCCCAGCCCTTTCCCTTCCCAGCTGCTTTTCCCAGCCTGGCCTGAAGCCGTTCTCCCTCAAAGCCCTCCTTGTGCTGCAGTTCTGGGAGCCAAAGCCTCTTTGATGGGGTGGAGAGCCGGCCCTCGCTGACCACCACCAGGCTCTGGACAGATCCCAAAGCTTTTCCAGCTTGTGACCACTGCTGAAAGCGTTCATTTCTTCCCCTAATGAGATGCAGCCCTGGCTGGGGGCACCGCAGCGTCTGCTCAGCAGCTCGGAGCAGCCAGGCTGAACAGTCTGGGCGAGGGACAGGCAGGAGCAGTTTCAGCCGGGCCAGGGGGTCACAGAGCCCTTCCTGCAGCGCTTCCCTGGCTCCTGCAAGAGGAATCCCACCCCAGGGAGCTCTGGGAACGGCAGCACTCGGATGGGGTGGGCGTGGGTGCGGGGAGGAAGCGGCAGGGAGCTCGGGGTTGGCACGGCCTGGGTGCCCCAGGAGCGGCACTGGCTCAGGGGGAGCGTCCAGCTGTGTCCCCTGTCCCCATCCTGCAGAGCCAGCGCTGTCCCAGTCCCAGCCACCGTCACCTGAGCTCAGCACTGTGCACGTGCACCGCTGGCTTGGTGTGCAGACAGCTTCCTCCTCCTCGTCCTCTTCCTCCTGCTCTGCTGGCAGCTTCCCGAGGGCAGGGAGCTGGCAGGAATTCCAGCGGGCCGGGCAGGAGCTGCGTGTGAGCCTCCAGCTGGGAGAGGCGCATGGAAACACACCGGGAGCTTCCCCGCAGCCAATTCGTGCCCCAGCTCAGCGCACATGAAAAAGTCATTCAAGGAGCCACTTGAAAACAGCCCCGAGCTCCCCTGGGCACACTCGGGGTGTCAAATGATTCCCAATCATCCAAGAAAGTCTGATCAGCCTTGGATGGATGGAAAGAATCCGGCTGACTTAGTGAGCTTTGGATGCAGCCCGGGGTTTTTAGGAAGTAGCTCTCAAAGCCTGCAGCAGGCAGCTGAGAGAAGTGAAACTCTACCCAGGTGTTAGAGATCCTTAAACTGGGAAGGAATTTTTCTTCCCCTTGGCTCTGGAACAACAACAACAGCACTTCTTTTTTTTTTTTTTAATTTTTTTTTCCTTCTAGCCTATTTTGGAGCAGAGCAGGCGGGCACTTCTCCTCTTCCTCTTCTTCCTCCTCCTCCTCCTCCTCGCTGGGGCTGTCTGGAGCTGTTTGAAGGCAGGAGTGGGGGCTGTGCCAAGGGTTTGCCCCTCTGCCGTGCCCTGGGGCAGTTCCACCTCGGAGCTGCAGGAAGCAGGAACGCTGAATTCACCCCACGGCCCGGCCTCTGCCAGGGGGACTGTGCGGACAAGGAGGAAACTGGCAGCGGTCCTGGAAATTTCAAGCCCTTCCACTGCCCGCTGCTTTAAAATAAAAATTGTTTGTGATAAATGAATGGATTCGTATCGCTCTGCCTCCCTGAGTCATCCCAGTCGCTCTCCCTCTCCGGGGATGGGAATCTATGGAAGCAACCTCATGGATAAACGCAGCTCTGGGCCTCGCTGCCTGAGAGCACGGGCAGAGTAATTCCCCTAATTCCCCTGATCCCAGTAACACGTCCCGGAGGGGCTGTGCCTGCCAGGGGGGTTCTTTGGCTGCCAGGGGGGTTCTGTGCCTGCCAGGGGGGTTCTGTGGTTGTCAGGGAGGTTCTTTGGCTGCTAGGGTTTTCTCTGCCTCTCAGGGGGTTTTTTTGGCTGCCAGGGGTGTTCTGTGCCTACCATGGAGGTTCTGTGGTTGTCAGGGGGTTCTTTGGCTCCCAGGGGTGTTCTGTGCCTGCCACGGGGGTTCTGTGGTTGTCAGGGGGTTCTTTGGCTCCCAGGGGTGTTTTGTGGTTGTCAGGGGTGTTCTCTGCCTGCCAGGGGGGTTCTGTGGTTGTCAGGGGGGTTCTTTTGGCTGCCAGGGGGTTCCTGCGCCGCGCTCGGGCTCCGCTGGCTCGTGCAGCTCCTTCCCGGAACCCGCCTGCCCGGCTCGAGCGTTTCTGGGAATGAGGTCCCAGCGCTGTTGGTTTGGGGAGCCTGCCAGGATTGGGGGGGACTGGGGGGAACGGCGAGGGGCCCCTGCCTCGCTTAACCCCTTCCCTGCCGGCGCCAGCCTTGGGGATTTCCACGGGGACGGGCCCAGCGGACAGACGGACGCGGCCTCTGTCCGCACCCGGGACGAGCGTCGGGAGCCTCGCGCGGCCTCCCCCGTCCGTGTCCGGCGATGCCGGCGGCTGTCCGGCGGGAAAAGGGAGGGAGAGGAGGAATTTCCTTGGCCGGAGCCAAGTCTGAGCCTCGCAAATCCCGGCCTATCCCTCACGGGTTAAGCGAGCCCAGGGCTGCGAGCGCTAAGGTCAACACGGGCTGCACCTGCCCACGGGCTCCTGTGCAGGCAGCACAATTGATGGCTTGTTCCTTTCAGGGTTGCCGTTGGAGCGCGGTGCCCAGGCCCCGGGCCAGCCTGCTGATCGCATAAAATATTATTTGTGTTTAAAAATTCCAGTAATTGACTATGCACCGGTTTTTTCCGAGCCTTCTGCCAAGGGCAGTAAAAAAATCAAAATCCGTCCCAGGTTATTTTCATCATGCAAATTCCCATTTCTGTAAACAGGAGTGCGGCGCTGGGAGCCGGGGCCGGGCTGGACGCCAGAGAGTGCCGGGCCTGGAGCAGCGGGAGGGACACGGAGAGGGACAGGGACAGGGAATGGGAATGGGAATGGGAATGGGAATGGGACAGGAGACAGGGAATGGGACAGGGACAGGGAATGGGAATGGGAGAGGGACAGGGACAGGGAGAGGGAGAGGGAATGGGACAGAGGACAGGGACACAGAGAGGGACAGGGACAGGGAATGGGAATGGGAATGGGAATGGGAATGGGAATGGGAATGGGAATGGGAGAGGGACAGGGACAGGGACAGGGAATGGGAATGGCAATGGGAATGGGAATGGGAGAGGGACAGGGAATGGGAATGGGACAGGGAATGGGAATGGGACAGGGACAGGGAATGGGACAGGGACACGGAGAGGGACAGGGACAGGGACAGGAGACAAGGACAGGGACATGGAGAGGGACAGGGAGAGGGACAGGAGCAGGGACAGGGACAGGGACTGGGACACGGAGAGGGACAGGGACAGGGAGAGGGGACAGGGACAGGGACAGGGACAGGGACAGGGACAGGGACAGAAGCAGGGACAGGATCAGGGACAGGAATGGGGACAGGAGCAGGGACAGGGAGAGGAGCAGGAGCAGGAGCAGGGACAGAAGCAGGGACAGGAGCAGCCCAGCCGTGCAAAGTGCAGCCACTGAGAGCTGCCCCAGCCCGGCCCTTCCTGTCTCACAGGGCTCGGAGCTCCCCTGGTCCCTGCTGCGTGTTCCATTCCTGTGTTTTCCCCGTTTCCCTGTTTTCCCAGCTGGTCCCTCTGCGGGATCTTTCTCCTGGGGCTCAGCATCTCTGTGCCTGCTGCTGACTCCGAGCTGCTCGGCCCTTGGGATGCCCCAATCCCAGGGACTGCCAGGTCCTCACCTGTCCTGGATCAGCCAGGCTGGGAGAAGGGAGCATCCCTCAGAGGGGGACTCGGCGTTTCCTCACGGAAAGCCCTCTCAGCTCTCCGCAGATGGTGTCAGGGAGGTTTTGGCTGCCTCACAGGGTGGAGGGAAAGGGCTGGGCAGTCCCAGCTGGATCCCTCCAGCTTCTCACCCACCCAATTCCAGCACTTTTGTGAGCAGAAACCCCTCAGGGCTGGCCCAGGATGCTCCAGTGATGATTTGCAGCCGTCCATGGGCACCACAGGGGCTGTCCCAAAGCTGGATTCAGGCCCCCACACCCTCCTGGGAGCCTCTTTAGCCAAAGCCGAGTGTTCCAGGGCAGGATCGGTGCTCTCCAGGCTCTGGGATGTGACAGGGAGATCTGCAGGCAATCCCAGTTATTTGCAATTTCTAGAGACTTTGAGGTTTTGAGGTCAGGGTTAAGAAGTCTAGAAAGCATCACCAGAAACCCCAAAACTTCTGAAGTTGCATTAGAGATAATAACAAGCTCTGAGTGTGCCTCGGGGCATGCACCAGCACCAGGCTGAGGCTGGGGCCATCAGCTGGATGAATTATCCCATTCTCCCTGCTTATGAGACCTCTTTGTACCCATTTTGGAAACTTGTGGGAACAGCTGAGGTTTGGGGTGGGACTCGGGGCCACACGAGCCCCTGACCTACTTGGAAATGGCATTTTTGGAGTTCCTTTGGGCCTTTTGGGTTTGCACACATCAGCGGAGATGACATTTTCTCCTCTTTAAGGAGAGGGGCGGGAGCCCTCGCGAAGAATTCACATCTGTTTTGGAAACAAGTCAGCGCAGGAAAAGTGCCCACATGGAGCAGAAATGTGGTTTTGATTGCGCTGCACTCTCCAGAAAGGAGGGCTCGCATTTTAAACTCTATTAGACAGAATAATAACAGCTCACAGCTCGTCTGCCTTTCATCTGGCCCTGCTCCCCCAGCGGCGCAGGGACGCGCAGCCTCTCGCTCCCGCTCACATCCAGCCACCTCTGCTGCACCTCGGGCACTGGGATCTGCAGCACCCACCCCAAATCCCCTCCCGGGACGCAGGGAAGATGGATTTCGGGATCCCAAAGGTTTCTATTCCCTGCACACCTCAGGCCTGGCATCCAGGGAGCAGGAAAATGCACAGAGGGAGGGGATGGAGGGAGATTTCCCAGGGGTGGAGTGCCAGGACAAAGGGGAGTGGATTCCCAGTGGCAGAGGGCAGGGATAGATGGGATTTGGGGAAGGAATTCCTCCCTGGGAGGGTGTTGAGGCCCTGGCACAGGGTGCCCAGAGCAGCTGTGGCTGTCCCTGGATCCCTGGCAGTGCCCCAGGCCAGGCTGGAGCAGCCTGGGGCAGTGGAAGTTGTCCCTGCCCATGGAGGGGTGGCGCTGGGTGAGCTTTAACGTCCCTCCAACCAAAACCATTCCAGGATTCCCTGAAGGGCTACAGGGAGGCCCCGCATTATTCCCGGTGCAGGGATGGAGGAGCCCAACCCAAGCCCCAGGGAGGTGGAGGAGCTCAAGGAAAGACCCATCTGTTCCCCAGGCCTCTTCCAACACTTCCTTGGAGCCCCAAACCCATCACCTGCGTTGGATTTTTTGGATCTGGAGTTTGGGTGTTGGAGGGGGAGAGGGCAGCTTGGTCTGGATCCGTGCTGGTTTTCCAGCAAGTGTTGGCCCATGGGCTGTTTTTGCTTCAAAGAGAAGAATAAATCCAGGCATCATTCTTTATTTTAAGGTGATCCCTGCAGTCTAACTCTTGGCTAATTACTTTGGCTCCACCGAAAACGTGGCGTGATTAATAGCCACGGATGTGTGTTTAACTGAAACCTCTCACGTTTGGAGGGAATAATAACAATAATAACTTTTTCCATCCATGGAGATCTGGACCACTTATGATAATTAAAATTGCACGACACTGCCAGTGAGGGTCTTGAGCTACTTTCCAGTTACCCAGGTAATCCTTCCCTACCTCCCTGATTGCTCCAGGGATCTCAAGTGGATACTGGAATTTTATGTCATTTTTCCCTTGTCCTCCTGGACCGCTGCATTGCTCTGTCATGGAGCTGATGGCTCCTTGTGCTGTGGCACGGCCTGCAGAGGCATTTTTGGGTGCATTTGGTGCAGATAAACCACTCCCGGCAGCGCAGGATCCTCCTGGAATCCCGCTGGGATGGAGCGGGGCGGGTGCGCTCGGAATCCGCTGGAATTGGAGGCAGCAGAGGGGCACAGAAGCAGCTCCAGGAGCAGCTCCAGCTCTGTTTGAGCATTTCCTGGGCTGTGACTCAGGCCGTGGAGGGGCTCTGGGGCTCGTGGCTCAGCCGCTGTTTATCCGCTGGCAGGGATGAACCGGCTCCGCTCGGGAATCGCGGGAGGCTTTGTACAAACAAGGAGAGGAGAGGCAGAGGCAGGGCTCGGGGCTGGAGATACCGGCTGTAAACACGACACGTTTCAGGCCAGGACAACCCGGAGCTGGGTGATCCAAAGTCACGGCCGTGGCGCGAGCGGAGCGACAGGGAGGGCACCGCGCGCCCGCGTGGAGCGGAGCTTTCACAATAAATGATTAAAGCATGGTTCAGATCCCGTCAAATGGAACGGTGCTAATCTAATCACAATCCATCTGGCACTGCCACATCTGTCCCAACACCTCCACCTCTTCATTTTCAATCAGCCTTAAATAGTACATAATTATTAATGTCTCCCCGCCTGTCAGACGGCGCGGGGGATTCACTTATCTCTCGCGATCGGCGAGACAGGGACGGATCCAGCGCCAGGCTCGGGGGCCAAGGAGCCTTTCGCCCTTGGGTTCATCCTCCCCTGGCACTGTCGGTGCGGGGATGGGCGGCAGCGTCACGCGTGGCACCGGCCGGGGCTGGCACCAGCGCTGGCAGCTGGCGGGGAGCGGTGCCCGCGGTGCTCGGCGGCGTCGTGGCTCTCCATCAGGGAGGTGCCCGTCAGGGAGGGAGGCTCAGGCTGGGAAAGGCCAGGAGATGCTCCCAGCTGCAGGAGAATTCCCCGGCTGCAGGGGAATATCCCACCTGAGCAGCCCAGGCTGGCTCCTGCCCTGACCTGCTGGGGACTCAGGAAAACCTCACAGACAATTCACCCGAAACTTCCCGGGCTGCAATTCCCAAATGCAGAGCTTGCTGGCGTTCACAGAGGCTGCAGCAATGGCTTTTTGCAGCCCTTCCAAGACCCAAGCCAGCACCAAAGCCCCAGCTGCAAGCAGGTCCCGTGTCTCGGATAAAACCTGGGCTCAGAGCTCTCCGTGTGGGCTCTTCGCAGGTCTGGGCCACACTGAGCGGCCAAACTAAGCAGCCCAAGGTTTACCAATCCTCGGGATTTTTCTGGTGAGTCTCGCTAAATCTGGAGATGTTTAAAGCTTCAGGAATCATGTGGTTATGTGAAAATCTCGTCTGTTTCCTCTTTTATAAAAAAAATATTTTCTTGTCCTTGTGGCTGAGATAAAGCTCAAAAAAATGAACCGGAGCAATGCGAAACCCAGAAAGTAAACACGGGGTTTTCTTCAGGGTTTTCAAGCTCATTCCCTCAGGTGGTGCAGGGAGGGGGGAGGCAGGAGCTGCAATTTCCTGATGGTCAGGATTAAATCCTCCTTCACACCAGGCAGTCAAACCTCTGCCCCCACCCAAAAACCTGCTTGGCTGAGCTCAGCTGAGCCAGAGCAGGGCTGCACGGGCAGCGCTCAGAACCCGAAGGAAGCAGAGCCCAGAGCAAATACCTCGTGCGAGCCGAGTGAGCCGGGCCTGGCTGTTTACAGAATAAGTTACCAAATAACCAGTGTCTTGGGGATGACTGGTGAGCCCTTGAAACAATATTCCCTTTTTCTGCCGGGCGCGATCGATGTGCGGCGGGCGCGCGGCGCTTTAGGTGGATTTGGAGGTTGAAAGCGCGCTCGGTCGCAGTTCACAGTTTGTTCACAGACAAATCCTGCTGCTCGGGTTGTTTGCAGCTCTTTCTTCTCGGAAAGAGCCTGCTCAGCATGTCCAGGTGAGGCAGAGCTCTCGCATCACTCCGGGCATCTAAAGCAGGGAGTTAAAGGCAGAGCTGACAGGGGAGAGCTGAGCTGTGACAAGGATGCTCCTCTCATCCCTGTTCCGCACGGCTTCAAAGCATTTGGGTCCAAATTATTCCTGGTGCAGGGATGGAGGAGCCCAACCCAAGCCCCAGGGAGGTGGAGGAGCTCAAGAAAGACCCATCTGTTCTCCAGCCTCTGCCAACGCTTCCTCGGAGCCCCAAACCCATCACCTGCGTTGGGCTTTTGGATGTGGATTTGGGGTATTGGAGGGGAGAGGGCAGCTTGGTCTGGATCCATGCTGGTTTTCCAGCAAGTGTTGGCCCATGGGCTGTTTTGATTAAAAAATAGGAATAAATCCATGGCCTCTCTGGGCTCGGGTGCAGAAGCTTAGGAAAGGTGATTTCCAGGACTCTGGTTGTTGCAGGAGTTGTTGAGGTCTGGGGGAAAATGGGGAGGAAAAAACCAAACACCAGCTGGAACCAAAGGATGTGGCTCAGGTATGGGCCAGGTGCTCCATTTGGGGATCCTTCCTGTGTCCTTGAGCATCTGGGATGATTTTGGGGACAATTTTTGTCCCCACTGTAGAAAGGTGTCCATGAAGGGGGAAAGAGCTCTGCTCTGCTGCCCTGGAAATTTTGGTGGGTTTTGGGTACAAATGTGGCAGCAGCAAGTGGACAAAGGCCTGGAGTGACAGGACAGGGGGAGTGACTTCCCACTGCCAGAGGCAGGGCTGGATGGGACATTGGGAAGGGATTCCTCCCTGCGGGGGTGGGAAGGCCCTGGAAAGGCTTTCCCAGAGCAGCTGTGGCTGCCCCGTCCCTGGGACTGTCCAAGGCCAGGCTGGACAGGGCTTGGATCAACCTGGGACAGTGGAAGGTGTCCCTGCCATGGCAGGGCTGGCACTGGACGGGCTTTAAGGTCCCTTCCAACCCAAATCATTCCACGATTCTGGAATCTCCAGCGTGGAGACCCTGGGGCTGCATGTTTGGGTTCCTCTCCTGTTTCTGCTCCTTGTCCCAGGCTCAGCCGTGCCCGTGTTGCACCAGGGGGCACAAACAGGAGCCACGGCTCCTCGCTGTCACCTGTGGGGTCGGGACAAGCCGGGACAACCCCTCGGACGGGAGGGAATTCCCTGAGGATTGCGGAATGGGACGAGCGTGGGGCGCGGTTCCGCCCCGGCTCCGCTCCCTCTCGTTCCCCTCGCTCTTCCCGATCCCCCCGAGCCCGGGGCCGCCGCCAGCAGAGGGCACGGTCCGGCCTGCGGAGCGCCCGCTCCCGGCTCCCGGCGCTCCCGGGGCTTCCCGGTCTCCGCTGCCTTGCCCCGCTCAGCCCGCGGCTCGTCCTCCCTTCCCTCGCCCTTTCTTCCCTTTTATTGTCTTCATCATCTCTGGACACCGCTTTCACTTTGATCTCCAGAAGCTTTGGCATCGCTCCCGAAACAAATATGTGTGTTTTAGGAGGGGAGGGGGGCGGAGAAAAGGGAAGAAGAGCAAAGCCGAGCCTTTGTTCCCGCAGCTGCTGCCGTGCTGCAGCAAAGCTCGCACAGGTATTAAACGCTCCCACCCACCCGGCAGCCGGGGGTCCGGCGTTCCCTGCCCGGGCCGGGTTATGGACACCGGGAATAGTTCGGTGCCTCAGGTCTCGCCCGAGTTCAAGAGAAACGACATGAAAGCAGAGTGGGGAGCTGGAAGAGGCGCTGCTGCCCCAGACAGCGCGGAGGGACACGGGCCGGGCCGGGAGCAGCGTGAGGTGCCACGAATTCCTGGGATGGGAATGGCAGGGATCCTTCCCCGTGGATACCCTGGGAAGAATCAGCCCTCAGCACCCCCAGCCCCGCAGCCTCCTCAGCCCCAGCGGCCCGGGGCTGTGCCAGGGGAGCTGGGACATCCCGAGAGGGCACGGGGGAGTCCCGGTGCTGCCCAAAGGGACAGGGGCATCCCTCACTCCCCCGGGGTATCCTTCACTCCTTCAGGGTATCCTTCACTCCTCTGGAGTATCCTTGACTCCTCTGGGGTATCCCTCACTCCCTCCTGGCTACTCCTCACTCCTCTGGGGTATTCCTCAACCCTCCACGGTATCCTTCATTCCTCTGGGGTATCCTTCACTCCTCTGGGGTATCCCTCACTGGGATCCCCTTTCTGGGGTATCCTTTGCTACTCTGGAGTATTCCTCACTCCTTCAGGGCATCCTTCACTCCTCTGGAGTATCTTTGACTACTCCAGGGTATCCCTCACTCCTCCAGGGTATCCCTCACTCCTTGCTCCGATGGCAGGAGGTCTGCGGTGGCACAGGGCGGATCTGCTGCCCTCTGTGCCAGCGGGACCATCCCTGCCCAGCCACGGGCACCGCCCAGGCCCGAGGGGATGGAGCTCGGCTCGCGGGTACCGCAGAGGGATGAGGGGGAGAAGCCGGGGCACGGTCTGGCTCCCACATGTGCCGAGGCTGTTAGGAAGATTTATAGGGCCGAACGAGGGGCTTTTTCTCTTTGGCTTTATAATAATACATTAGGCTTTTAACCTCTGACCGGCGGCTCTGCGAAGGGGATGATCCAGGAGGCACCGGGCGGCTCCGGCCCCGCGGGGACGGAGGGGTTAACGCGGCGCGGAGGAATGTGAGAGTTTAGCGAGAGGCGTCGGCTGTCTTGAGGTCACCTGTGAGGGATTAGCCGGGCAGGCAGACAGTTGTTGTTTGAGGACTGTCTGAGGCCGGGGAAGGGGCGGCTCGGGGGCTGCGTGGCCCCGCGGGTGGGATCTGCTCGTCCTGGCCTTGGGGAGAGCACGGCTGGGACCTGGCCGTCCTCTGTGTCCAGGGAATAAATCCATCTGTCTGTCCATCCATCCATCCATCCATCCATCCGTCTGTCTGTCCATCCGTCCCCCTCCTCGGGGAGGAGAAGGTGGGATATCCCCAGCCGCGGTGTGCCAGACCCTGCCAGAGCCCAGGCAGGGATGCTGAGGAGGGATTGAAATGTTCCAGGATCCGTCGGGGCTCTGCACATCTGGGCTCCTTCCCACAGAGCTCCGGTGAGGACGCTCAGCCCAGCCCGTGCTGGCCGGGGGTTTCCCAAAAGGAGCCTTGGCCCTGTGGGACTGCCCGACAAAAACCTCTTTTCCCTGTGTTTGAGCTGAGCCTTCGCTCCCCGTGTTTGAGCTGCTGGAAGCACAGAATTGGATGAGCCGTGGTCCGTGGGGCCTCCATGGTCCAACAGGCTCAGGAGGTTGGAGAGGGAACAGCTCTGTCCATCCAAGGCTGCCCTGTGGCACTTCCCAAGCGTTTCAGAGCCAAACCTGCAGGAATTTCTCCCGTGTTCCCACCCCTGCTGGGCTCACAGGGTGGGCAGGACACGCGTGGGGCAGAGGAGGAATCTCTGCCTGGAGCTCCAGGCAGGATCCAGCTGGGGCTTTTTACGCCTTCACATCATCAAAACAAATCCCAAGGCTCGGTTTTGATCGTGGGACCTCATTCCTGCCTCGATAGCTGTCCCACCGTGGAGTTCTCTGCCCTCTTCGGGGCAAGATCAGGGAATCAAACCAACAATTCCAATTCCTTGGGATTCAAACCAACACAGAACTTCCCCCAGCACCTCTGGCTCCGAGGTCTTTCCGTGCCTCTGCAGATGAAAGGTATTTTATGAGGATAAATTCTTAATCATCACAATAATCAATCATTCTTTACTTATAATTTAGTGGAAATTAATCCAGCGGATGAGCAGAGGGCCAAATGCTAATCTGTGTCCTGGGTGTCTTTATTGACTGGGAAAGGAGAGAATCTTCCCTGGAAATAAAGAGGAGAGGCTTGAAAAAGTGCACCCAGAAGTTTTGCATTTGGAAAGGGAGCAGAGACAAAAAGAGGAAAAACCTCACAGAAACTCTAAGAATTGCACTTTAAAAACTGTAAGAACTTTAAAAACTCCACTTTAGAAACCTCCACACTTCAACACTCTTATGCTTTAAGAGAAATCCTCATTTTTTGAGTCAAGTCCCTGGGTTGGGGCTGGATGTGAGTCAGGGTTTGAAATGCCGAAGGGAGAGTTTGGGGCTGCCAGGAGCAGGGAACACCCAGAGCTCACCTGCAGGAGCTTTATCCTTGTGGTTCATGGGAATAAAGGAGCCCAGGTTCCATTTCTGGGCTTGTAGCTGCCCCCACACCTGTATGGACATCAAGGAGAGCAGGTTTGGGATGGAGCAGGTTTGGGATGGAGATTTGGGACAGAGCAGGAGTCCTGCCCAGTTCCAATCAGGAAACTTTCTCCTGTAGGGAGAGGCTCCCTGGGACTAAAGGAGGCTTTTATTGCCCCAATGCTGCAATAAAACACAAAATAAAGCAATTTTATTGAAATTTAAATGTAAATGGAAGATTTGTCTCACACCCCACCCCTGCCTGCAGCTGGATCCGTGCCTGGGGCAGGTGGGAATCTCAGCTCCACCCGAGATTCCATGGGCTCAGACCTGGGAATGGCGCTGATCCTGCACAGCCCCAGCACATCCCAGCAGGTCAGGGCTGGGCAGGAGGGGGAGATCATTCCTGGGGAGCTGGGGAGATCATTCCTGGGGAGTTGGGGAGATCATTCCTGGGGGATTGGGGAGATCATTCCTGGGGAGTTGGGGAGATCATTCCTGGGGAATTGGGGAGATCATTCCTGGGGGATTGGGGAGATCATTCCTGAGGAATTGGGGAGATCATTCCTGGGGGATTGGGGAGATCATTCCTGGGGGATTGGGGAGATCATTCCTGGGGAGTTGGGGAGATCATTCCTGGGGAGTTGGGGAGATCATTCCTGGGGGATTGGGGAGATCATTCCTGGGGGATTGGGGAGATCATTCCTGAGGAATTGGGGAGATCATTCCTGGGGAATTGGGGAGATCATTCCTGGGGAGTTGGGGAGATCATTCCTGGGGAGTTGGGGAGATCATTCCTGAGGAATTGGGGAGATCATTCCTGGGGAGTTGGGGAGATCATTCCTGGGGGATTGGGGAGATCATTCCTGGGGAGTTGGGGAGATATTCCTCCGGAGTTGGGGAGCTGGGCCAGGACAGGACCGTGGAAGGGGCTCCTGCTTCCTGGGAAACCACACAGGGATCGCTCGGATCTCCCTGCTGGGGGAATATTTGTAGCACTCAGCTTTCATCTCCTGATGCTCCTCCTGTAGTCGATGAACAGGAAGATTTTTTTTTTTCCAAAGGGGATGTAGAGCACCCAGAGGAGTAGGAGGGAGGTGACAGGGCAGGTCTGGGGGACAGCAATTCCCGCTGGATGCGGGGACAGCCGGGATGGAGCAGCTCCCGACTCCTCAGCTCTGCCCCAAGCCCCGGGGAGCAGCTGGCAGGACACACCCCGAGGTGGGGACGGTCCCCTCGAGGTCCCTGTGCCTCGGGGTGGCTGCCACAACTCCCCCAGACACAGGGGACTCCCCAGGGAACGCTCCGAGAGGCTTCGGGGCCATCCCGTGGGAGCTCCCATCGCCTCCGGGAAGGGTCTGGACAGCAGGAACCGCCCGGCGCTGTCCCCGAGGAGCAGCCACCCCCTGGCAGCGGTGGCAGAGCTGTCCCTGCCCGAACGCGTCCCAGCTGCGGCTGAAGGAAACGCTCCCCGAGCCGGCCCGGGGATTCTGGTAGCGGCTGAGGGACGGGATAATAAAACAGGAAAAAATTAACATGTAAGAAAACAGAGCTGCACCTGAAGCAACAGAGGCAGAGAGAGCCCAGGCAGCTCCCCTGAACGCCAGAAAGGAACCGCGAGGAGGGGAGCGGCCCCGAGCCCCCCTCCCCTCCCTCCTTCCCTCCCTCCGCTCCCGCTCACTCCGATTTCAAAGGCGCACAAACAACACCCGGCACTGTGTGGCATCTCCACTCCTAAATCTTCCTGTCCTCGGGTTTGTGTAACGTGAGCCGAGGGCAGGATCTGACCCTCCCGGGGCACAGCCTCGGCTCTGCAGAGCAATCCCCGCCTTGGATCCCCCGAAGCCCCGGGACAAGGCGGAATGTGCCCTCCCGGGCGGGCAGCTGCTGCCGGGCGCGGCCGAGCCCCGGATCCCAAAGCTCTGCTGGGGCTGGGTTCAGCTCCCGGCACCTGCAGGGCGCAGGGACAGCCCCACGCTGCCCCGTGTCCACCCGGGGTGGGGCTGACCCCACACACCCCGGATCCTCCGGGCTCTGCTGCACCCTGCGTGCTCAGCCTGTGCTCACACGGAGCCTGCAAGTGCCTGGATTCCCAAATATTTGGCCCTAATGTTGGATTTGGGGGAGAAGTGGGCAGAGATGGAGCTGGGTGTCCATCCTGGGTGTCCATCCTGGGGATCCATCCTGGGTGTCCATCCCGGGGATCCATCCTGGGTGTCCATCCCAGGGATCCATCCTGGGTGTCCATCCTGGGGATCCATCCTGGGTGTCCATCCCAGGGATCCATCCTGGGTGTCCATCCTGGGGATCCATCCTGGGTGTCCATCCCAGGTGCCCATCCTGGGTGTCCATCCCAGGGATCCATCCTGGGTGTCCATCCCAGGGATCCATCCTGGGTGTCCATCCTGGGTGCCCATCCCAGGGATCCATCCTGGGTGTCCATCCCAGGGATCCATCCTGGGTGTCCATCCCAGGTGTCCATCCTGGGTGTCCATCCTGGGTGTCCATCCTGGGTGTCCATCCTGAGTGTCCATCCCAGGGATCCATCCTGGGTGCCCATCCTGAGTGTCCATCCTGGGTGTCCATCCTGGGTGTCCATCCTGGGTGTCCATCCTGGGTGTCCATCCTGGGGATCCATCCTGGGTGTCCATCCCAGGGATCCATCCTGGGTGCCCATCCTGAGTGTCCATCCTGGGTGTCCATCCTGGGTGTCCATCCTGGGTGTCCATCCTGGGTGTCCATCCTGGGGATCCATCCTGGGTGTCCATCCTGGGTGCCCATCCTGAGTGTCCATCCCAGGGATCCATCCTGGGTGCCCATCCTGGGTGTCCATCCTGGGTGTCCATCCTGGGGATCCATCCTGGGTGTCCATCCCAGGGATCCATCCTGGGTGCCCATCCTGAGTGTCCATCCCAGGGATCCATCCTGGGTGTCCATCCCAGGGATCCATCCTGGATGCCCATCCCGGGTGTCCATCCTGGCTCCATGGGGATCTGCCCAGCCCCGGGCTGGCAGGAGCAGTCCCAGCACACCTCAGTTTTGTCTCCTTGCTCCTGTCACCCCCAAAGTCAGGTTGGGAAGGGGTCAATGAGCACCCACGCGTTCAGACACCCCCAGACTCACGGGATGATCCCGGAGGGTGACACGGCACCGTCCCCACTGCTGTCCTTGTCACTGGCCCCACCTGGCCGGGGCTGTTCTCTGCATTGGGACAGCCTGGAAAGGGAGTGGGAGCTGGGCTGGGGATGGCTCTGGATGGAGCAGAGCTGGGGCTCCCTGGGAAACCACCAAATCATCTCCTAGGAGTGCTGTTTGTGTGGGGCCTGGCCCTGGGTGTCCAGGAGGGGACATGTCACAGGTTGGACTCACTGATCTTGGAGGTGTTTTCCGACCTAAATGATTCTGTGCTTGCTTGCTTTCTTTCTTTCTTTCTTTCTTTCTTTCTTTCTTTCTTTCTTTCTTTCTTTCTTTCTCTTCTTTCTTTCTCTTTCTTTCTTCTTTCTTTCTTTCTTTCTTTCTTTCTTTCTTTCTTTCTTTCTTTCTTTCTTTCTTTCTTTCTTTCTTTCTTTCTTTCTTTTTCTTTCTTCTCTTCCTTCCTTCCTTCCTTCCTTCCTTCCTTCCTTCCTTCCTTCCTTCCTTCCTTCCTTCCTTCCTTCCTTCCTTCCTTCCTTCCTTCCCTCCCTTCTTCGCTTTGTTATTTCCTTCCCTTTCTTACCCTCTTTCCCCCTTTCCGTCTCTTTCCCCTTTTCCCCTCTTTCTCTCCCTTTTCCTCTTTCCCTGTTTCTTTCTCTTTCCCCTTTTTTCTCTCTTTCCCCCTTTTTCTCTCTTTCTCCCTTTCTCTCTCTCCTTCCCCCTTTTTCACTCTCCTTCCCCCTTTTTCTCCCTCCCCCTTTTTGTCTCTTTCCCCCTTCTTCTCCCTCTCTTTCTTTCTTTTGCAGAAGACACCCTCTCTCCCCCCTTCCCTCTCTCTCTCGGTGAGAGCTGATGCAGTTAATTGGAGCTTCTTGTAAGTGAACATTAACACAGGCAGAGCCGAGACGACGTCTTGGCAGCAAAATATCATTATCAGTTCTTGAGCTCCAGCCAAAATCCCCTTGCGGTCAAAACACAATTCTTTAAACTAAACAATTAAAGATTTGTGCGAGTGTTGCTGCCATGAGTTATCAAGGACGGGGAGGGGCCCGGGCTGGTGTCAGCACGGGGGGACAGCGCTGCTGCCTGGCAGGGACACAGGTGACACGGGCCAGCACGGCCGAGGGGCCCCGGCAAAGGTTCCTGCCGCTGCACCCGCGGAGCTTTGGCCCAGCCAGGTGAAAATATCATTTTTTGTGCTCTGCCTGCCCCGGCCGGGCTCTGGAAGCGCTCGGCGCTGCCCGGGGTCGGTCCCGTGCCACCTGTTCCTATGGAGAAGGTTTTTTATCACAAACACTTGGTAAACAGCTGCCGCCGGAGCCCCTTTCCTGCCTGCCCGGCGTTTATTCCGAGAGAGTCAATAAGGAAAAACAAACATTCCTGGTCCTTGTGCACACACGGCCCCGGGCCGCCGGCGCTGGCCGGCTGTGCCTGGCAGACCCGAGGCTCCCAGATGGTGCCCGGAGCCGGGGCCGGCGGGCACGGCCCCAAGCCTGGCTGTGGGGCAGCTGGGAAGCCAAGGAGGACGCAAAAACCACTGCAAAGGGATTTTCCCTTTTCCCTTTTCTTTTCCCTTTTTTCCCCCTTTCCCTTCTGCAGCGCCAGGACTTTTCCCCCGGCACAAATCCGGCAGG
This sequence comes from Progne subis subis, assembly GCA_022316685.1. NCBI lineage: Eukaryota > Metazoa > Chordata > Aves > Passeriformes > Hirundinidae > Progne > Progne subis. The sequence goes on along the minus strand of JAKJHU010002140.1, from coordinate 13,499 downwards.
GCCAGAGCCGAAATTCAAACTTAGTGCTTCTCCTCCCGAGCCCGGCGAGCTCTGAGGGTTGCAAAGTTGAGCTCTGAATCCTCCCTTTGCTTCTTTCCCTCTCCCACGGGAGCTTCCCGAGGAGGGGGAGAGGGCAGAGAGGATCCCTCATTCCGACAGGCGCTGGTGGAGCCGGGAATTAACGTGCTCAGGCTGTAATTAGGGCTTCAGCACCGTGACACCTGCACAAGTGTCTTTATTTCAGAGCAGGTAAATTGGAGCCTTCCAGGCTGGGAGGGAGGCGATGCTGCCGGGGAGGGGACGAGGCAGGGGGGAATTATTTTTAGTGGCTTCTTTCTGTGACAGGGGGATCACGGCCTGGGTGATGGGTGGGAGATGCAGAACTTGAAGGAAGTTGCTGGGCTGGTGGGAGGTGCCCTTGCCCATGGTGTGCTTTGGAGCTGGATGAGATTTAAGGTCCTTTCTGTGTTCCCATGGAGCCAGAGGTGTTTGTGTAGGTCCTGCGTTTGTCCCTCTGACCCCATGGGTCTGAGCCCCCCACCGAGCTCATCCCAGGTCCTGCCCCGTTCCATCCCAGGTCCTGCTTGGCCTCTGCCCTCTTCACCAGCAACCAGACTGGGTGATCCTGCTGGGAAGGACCCCAGGCAGGAAGGGGGCAGGAATGGGGCAGAACGGGTCAGGAATGGGGCAGGGATAGGGGCTGGAGCAGGGATGGAAGAGAGACAGGAACAGGGACTGGGGCAGGAATGGAACAGGAATGGGGCAGGAATGGAACAGGAATTGGGGCAGGAACAGGGACTGGAACAGAAGTGGGGCAGGAACAGGGACTGGAGCAGGAATGGGGCAGGAACAGGGACTGGAACAGAAGTGGGGCAGGAACAGGGACTGGAGCAGGAATGGGGCAGGAACAGGGACTGGAACAGAAGTGGGGCAGGAACAGGGACTGGGGCAGGAATGGGGCAGGAATGGGGCAGGAATGGGGCAGGAATGGGGCAGGAATGGGGCAGAACGGGTCAGGAATAGGGATAGGGGCTGGAGCAGGGATGGAAGAGAGACAGGAACAGGGACTGGGGCAGGAATGGAACAGGAATTGGGGCAGGAACAGGGACTGGAACAGAAGTGGGGCGGGACTGGAGCAGGAATGGAGCAGGAACAGGGACTGGAGCAGGCATGGGGCTGAGGCTGGAGCAGGAATGCGACAGGGACAGGGGCTGGCACAGGAACAGGACAGAGACAGGGACAGAGCCTCCTGCCCATCCCTGCCCTGAGCCAGGGCATCCCTCCCTCTCTTCTCCCGCTCCAAACCTTCCAGCCCTGCTGCTTCCAGAGCCAACTTCAGCGTTTGGATCGAGCCGATAACAGCAGAAGCCTCAAAGTTCAGGATATTCAGATCTAGACCAATCTCGAGGCTTTTTTTTTTTTTTTTTTTTGACAGCTGCTGCCTCTACTTTAGGCAAGGACATTAGCGCTGGGAGGAAAAAAAAAAATTTGATTTTAATGCAAGCCCCAGTAATCAGCTATTTGTGATGGAATTTTATCTGTCCTGGTCTCTAAGGGATGAGAAGCAAGCAGAGAGGAAAGAAGGGTCAGAAATTAGTATGCAGAAATATCTGATCAGCCAAAGTAATTTTCTTTAATAATCGTATTCATACTGGCTGCTCTCCGCTCACTAGAAGAATTAAGTATTTAATAGTAATATATTTCATCTGGCAGCAGTTCCGTTTCGTTAGGAGCTGTGATGCCTCGCCGGGGTGGGGGTGGGCAGGGGAGGCAGCCCCGGCTCGGGGCGACCTGGCGGGGACACCGAGCTGCCACCGGCTCGTCCCCGCGGGCGCTGCCAGCCCTCCCCGCTGCCCACGGCCAGGGCGAGCTCGTTAGGGAGCTCTCATTAACCGGGGATGGGGGAAGGACCCGCGGGGTTCCCGTCGGGAATCCTGGGCTGCATCCCCGAGGTGGTACCAGCGAGAGCGAGGGTTTCACCGCGGCCTTAAACCCACGGCTCTGTAATTACCGGGAGAGGCGCTAATTATCGTTATTGGCATTCACTCCGGCAAGCGTTTAAGCGGGTGCTCAACTTCAGCGTATCCATGAATCCCATTGACTCTGATGGGACTTAAACGGGTTTTCAAATTCTGCCCGGAATGCTGATGTTTCTCCAAAAAACCCCTGATGTTTCCCAAAATACCCCTGATGTTTCCCAAAATACCCCTGATGTTTTCCCAAAAAGCCCCCGTTGTTTTCCCAAATCGGCGATTATCCACAACAATCCCGCAGTAAGAGAGCGCTCAGCCGGGCTCTGGCCCCGTGGCTGCGGGGTCCCCTCGATCACCCCGGGATCTGCAGCGCCTTCCTGCCCTTCCCAGCTCCAGAGGAGAGGGAAACTGGGACAGCAACGCCTCTTTGTGAGGGCAGGATCCAAGGGCTGGATGGGGAAAACATCCCCTCTCCTCTGCCTCACCTCCATCGGGGCTCCGTCCAAACCGAGGGAATGGGATCTGCACACGTGGGGTGAGAAATTCCACGGAGAAATCATCCCTGCTCGCTCCAAGAGGAGACAGAACTCAAGTGTGAGCTGGGAGCCTCTCTGTTCCCTCAAAGCTGGGCAGGGATGGTGGGAGGGGCAGGTCTGGGATGGAATACCTGGGGTTTAATGGGTTAAATGGACAGCTCTGAGGGCAGGGGGAAGGAGACAGCCGAGGATTTCGGGGTGCCTCAGTGGAACTTCGGGATGAACTGCCCTGGGGTGGTGGGAAATGAACTCTTCCTGCTCTGGAGAGGTGGGGAATGCATCCCGTGGCCTGACTCCTCCAGAACCACCCGCAGAGAGCCAGTGTCACAAACCCTTGTGCTGCTGTTTCCTTCTGGACCCATCACCAATGGCAAGGAGCACGCGTGTTGATTGATTCAAGGGGGCAGATCCACTCTCTCCTTTCCTTTCTTTGCCTCCAAAAGTTTTGTAGCTCGTTTCCCCACGTTTGCCGAGCTGCAGAAGCAGCGCCCCTTCCCTCCGCTGCCCCGACCCGCTCCATCCCTCCCAGCTCGGGTGACCTGGGCTCTGCAGCACGGCCAGGAGCTGAGGTGCAGAGAAGGAACAGCTCAATCGAGCTTGCAAATGCCAGGAAAAGCTGTTCCGTGGAGGAGCCGGGAGCTGGGGCTCGGCTCCGGTGACGGATGGGCCGTGGGGTGGGAATAGTGAGTAAATAAAGAGCTCAGCAGAGGCTGAGAGTCTTCTCGCCACCAAAATAGGGAATGTTTGGGGAGGTGAGGGAGCTGAAGTGATGGAAAACTGGTGGTGGGCTCTGGATAAAGCAGACAGACGCTGAAGAGCTGGTGTGATTGTGCACTTGGGGACAGGGGCTTGCCCAGGACACGAACTGAGGGACAGGGAAAAACCGGGAAGCGTTTCTGGGGTTCGGGTGCTCCTCAGTGCTCAGTCCGGCCAAACCTTGGCCTCCTCTGCTCCCTGTTCAGACAGAGCCCGTGTGTGGCTGAGGGAGGGGCACGTCTGCCTGCGCCCTGCTGTGCCTGTCCCCCCCGCCCTGGGGACGGTGACACGGCCAGGGGCAGCAGCCGCAGCTCGGTGTGAGCAGGAGCAGGTGGATGGATGCAGGATCAAACCCTGCATTCCCTGTTTTCCACGGCACCCCGGGGTGCCCCTCAATGAGCAGTGGGTGCACAGTGGGTGAATTCAGGATCAAGGCCTGCATTCTCTGTTTTCCACAGAACCCCTCAGTGAGCAGAGGACGCAGAGTGGGTGGATTCAGGATCAAGCCCTGCATTCCCTGTTTTCCGTGGTACCCCAGGGTGCCCCTCAGTGAGCAGTGGGTGCACAGTGGGTGGGATTCAGGATCAAGCCCTGCATTCCCTGTTTTCCGTGGTACCCCTCAGTGAGCAGTGGGTGCACAGAGCAGGCAGATACAGGATCAATGCCTGCATTCCCTGTTTTCCGTGGTACCCTAGGGTGCCCCTCAATGAGCAGTGGGTGCACAGTGGGTGGGATTCAGGATCAAGCCCTGCATTCCCTGTTTTCCACGGCACCCTGGGGTGCCCCTCAATGAGCAGTGGGTGCACAGTGAGTGGGTTCAGGAACAAGCCCTGCATTCCCTGTTTTCCACAGCACCCTGGGGTGCCCCTCAGTGAGCAGTGGGTGCTGGCTCCTCTTCCCCAGCTTCTCCAGCGGCACTGGAGCTCCCTCGCCATGCAGGAAGAGCCCTGTCCTGTCCTGGATTGGTGACCCTGGCCACCTGTCCCATGCACATCCCGTCCCCTTCCTTCCTCCCCGGGCTCCCCGTCCTCCTCCTCCTCCTCCTCCCCAAAGCACGCGTGTTTGTGAGCTCACAGGGAACGGCGGGACACGGGCCTTTCTCTCAGCTCTAATGAAACCCTTTAATCATATTCAAATAGGTTACTGTTCAGGGGGAAAATAGAAATATGGATTTGATAGCAATAAATTTCCCTGGCTGGCTAAGCCCAGTTCTTAATTGTCCTGTCCCAGGGCTCGCACATTTCATTGTTCGTTAGGTGCTTAAGTCCCTGCTCTCATTTTGTGGCGTGACATTACCGCTGATGGCTCTAATACTCTCATAATTTGAAAGGGGATTTGCATGATAGAACAGCAGAGTATTAAAAGAAAAAGAAAAAAGGAGAGTTAAAAAAAAAAAAAAAAAAAGGAGGGAGGGGGCGAAGAAGGAGTGTGCGGGGCAGGGGGGGGGGGGCAGGGGAGCGGATTCCGCTTTCACTTAAAAAAAAAAAAAAAAAACGTCACTTTCTTCAAAGTCAAATCATTGTTTTCATTAAAGTGAGGGGGAGAAAAAAAAAAAAAAAAAAAAAAGTGTCTCTTCTGCACAGTCAGTCCGGCCTGGCGCTGGTATTATCCTTATTGTTGCTAATGGTTATTAATTATTATTATCCTGCTACGCGGAGCACTGCGGACGTGAATGTCCCCAATGTCCTTGGGACAAAGAGGGAAAAAAAAAAAAAAGCGGCGGGTGTCCCGAGCCGGGGCGGCTCCGGCGGCGGGGAAGCCAGAGGGGGTTTGCCATTGTCTCGGTTCTCCAGGGTTTTGGCAGGAGCCCTGGCAGGGATCCGCTGCCAGCCGGGATCCGCTGGCTTTGATCCCGGGGCGCCTCCGAGCGCCGCCGCCTGCTGCCCGCGCCTGGGGCACGGGGTTATCTGGGGAGAAAACTCACGTTAAAAACCGGCTCTGGTTAAAACTGGCCCTGCTGCCTCTCTCCCCAAACCTCCGGGGAGGTTTAGAGCCCAGACAGAGAATCGCAGGATCATGGAATGTCCTGAGCTGAAGAGATCAAAAAGAATCACGGGAGGTGAAAGCCAAATCGCTGCTCCTCGATGTGGAGAGAGACCCAGACCCGAGTACAGCTCCCAGTGCTCCCAGTGCTCCCAGTGCTCCCAGCAGAGCCTGGCCAGGTCCTCACTGCACCCCCTGAGCGGAGAAACCAGAGCTGAGCGTTCCCAATCGCTGGAAAAGCATTTTTTTTCAGAGCTGGGAAAAGAACCCTTAGGATCGTCTGAGCCGAGAGCACCTGGGGCCTCAGAAATCCTGATGAGGATTTTATCACGGCAAACCTGTCTGCGCAGGAGCAGCGGGGCACGAGTCCCCAGGCTGTCGTTTTGGGGACATAAAGCTTGTGGGGATACAAGAAATTCATCCCAATCCCTTTTTCCCCCCTCTTTATAGGATATCCCATTATATTCTTTGCTGGGTCTGAAACTGAACGCTGCTGAGCAGCCACTCGCTGCAGCGTGCCCGTGCTCCGGGGCACGGGAGTCTCTGGGAAGGCTTTATCCATCAGCTGTTTATTTTCCTGCAATAAAGTGGCAGTCAGGGATGTATTAATTAGGGCTGTAGTGTCTGAAGCTCGTGCAGGATTCATATTTTGGCTGCTCTTCTCTTATTAGGTGATTTTAGCACCACTCAAGGTGAGAAGGGCTCAGGGAGTGAAATCAGGCCGGGTCTGTTGATCCCAGCAGGTCTGGAGTCGTTTCCCCCAGCTCAGGATGCTGCTGTCACACTTCCCCATCCCCTTTTTTCCCTGTTACTCCATCCCAGAGACACCAGCAAAGCTCCAGGCCGTGACTTCAGATGCTTCCCTGATTTCTCTCCCTTTGCCTGGGCTCTTTCTGGTTTTTTTTTTGGGGTGGGAAGGATTCCCTGGCAGCTCCTGGAGCTGATTTTAGCCCCAGAGCTACGCACGGAGCTCCCACCACAAGGGAGGCTCCAAGGTCGCCGTGCTCAGCTTGGCCCAGCTCACCCAGCGTGGGCAGGGAATTTCATGGAATATCCATCCCAGGAATGAATACTGCTGTGTGTGCCCATCCACCAGCCATTCCTGGGAATTTCACCGTCCCTGATGCCCGTGGGAAGAGCCCCAGAGGGCTCCCGGAGAGCAGAGGGGTTTTTTGTGCTGCCCCCACCGCTGACACCCCAGCCAGGCTCGGCCCTTGAGCTCAGTCCGGTTCCCAGATTCAGATGGAATTCCAGCCCCATCCCCAGCTCCTGGCTCTGTCCTTGCTGCCAGCAAATCCTCTGACAAAAGCACAGCCAGGATTGCTTTCCTGGCTCGCCCAGGCCTGGAGCAAGAGCCAGGGATGAGCCACAGGAGCGCGGAAAGAGCCCAAATCCTGCCGGAGGGGCCAGGAGCTGCCAGCGCCCACGGGAGAGGGATGGCGATCCACATCCTTAGATGTCTAAATCCAGGGAGATCCTTCAGAGGGGCGCAGGAGCCACTTAGCTGTGCCTCGAGGGAAAGATCCCGGTGAAAATAAACTCAATCCCGTCTCTCCCCTGCTCTCTTTTCCCACTTCCCGCTCCCGTATTTACGCGGCGAGGAGGTGACGGCCATCTGCCTCCTCTTTATTAAACACCCCAGGATTTTCCCCCACGAGCCGGCGCCTTTGGGAACGGCGAGAAAAGGATGTCAGCGAGCTGGAGGGAGGGCTGGGAAGTGGGTCACACCCTTGAGGAGCGCTCGCAGCCCCTCGAACTGGGGCACGCCGCGAGCCTGGGGACGCGGCACCGCCGGCCCGCCGCATCCCGCATCCCGCATCCCGCATCCCGCATCCCGCATCCCGCATCCCGGCGTGGTTCGTGCCTGGAGCTGCCCTTCCGAACGGTGCCGTGAGCGCTGCCAGCCCCCACCGAGCAGCAACTTGTTCCCCCGGTTACGTCACCCCCGGATAAAAGGGAATTATTCAGGCCCTGGTTTCAGCTGAAACAATACAGCGAATTAAGTGAACGCGGTGTGTGTGTGTGAGTGTGTGTGTGCTCCGAGCCCGCCGCCCGCCCAGCTCCCAAACCGGGGCAGTCCGGAGCTCAGGGGGTTAAGGCACTCAGGAAGGTTTTGTGGGGGTTAGAAAATGCCCGTTTCCTTTGGAAAAAAAAAAAGGAGGAAAAACCCCAAAAGGGGCTTTGAGCAGGTCCACCAGCACCCGTAGCTGCAGCTGCCGGGCACGGGAGGGTCTGGGCTCTGCTCCCAGAGCTGTGCCCACCCTGGCTGGGCATGGCCAGGCTCTTTGCACCCCTCCTGCTGTCCCTCATCCCATCTCCAGCCATCCCCTGCCTTTGGGTCCGTCCAGTCGTCCCCACCAAACCCTCAGCAGCCTCCACCACCGAGGAGGTGCCCTCACATCACCACCCCAGTGCCCTGTGCAGTTCTCAGGGGGTCCAAACCACCCTAAATCATCCCCATCACCCCCAAATCACCCCCGAATCGTCCCCTGCGCTGCAGAGCAGTGTCCCCGCTGCTCTCAGGTGGACAGTGGGACACGGGACACGTCCTGAGCTCATCCCGAGCCCCGAGAAGGCGCCGGAGCCAAAGTGGAGCTTAAATATTTTTGTTCTCTCATTCACTTGGGGTGGGGGGAGAAACGGAGGGGGAGAAGGCAGAAGAAGGGGAGGGGGACAAAGGGGGTTTAATAGGCTCCGGTGACAGCACAATGTCCACATTGGGAAAAGATTAATGACGAAAATTAATCGCATGACCTTTCTTTCGAGGAGCTGGAGGTGAGGCGAGCCATTAAAGCCTCTTATGTTGTAATTAACGTTTGAGGGGAGAAAAGACTGGCTTTGGAATGGATGCGATCATTTAATTAGGGTTATGCGTCAGTGCCACAACAGGTTCAGAGAAGTCATAATTTAACTATAGCTTTAAATTACCCAGTCAGAGCGCGGCTGGCAGGGTTTAATGGCAGGGAAACGCCGCCACCAGGAGCAGGGACAACAATTCAATAAACACCTCGGGACGGCAGGGGGACAGGGGACACTGCCCCGGGGGCGAGGAGGGTGTCCTGGGCAGGGCACTCGGGGTTCTCGGGGTGGGGATGCTGTGAAACCAGAGCGGGACAGAGCCTGAGCTGCCTCCAGGCAGATCTGCACCTCGTGTGTTCTCCCTGAGCGAGATTCCCCAGCTCGGAATTCACCCACCCAGCCCTGATTTCCCCCTTTGTCAAGGGGAATAACACGGCTTGTGACTCGAGAGGCGTTGGGTGCAGTGACCCGGAAATTTCAGCAGGAATTCGTTTTTGGTGCTTCTGGGCAGGAAACTCGGGGTGGTTTGAGTGGGAATGTTGTGAAATCAGAGCAGGACAGACCCCGAACCAGCTTTACACCATCCCAAATCCTCCTGAACAAAATTCCCAGCCTGTAATTCACCCGCCAGCCCTGATTCCCCCTTTTTCCACCCTGCTGGACACAGGTTGTGACTTAAATCATGCCGGGCACTGTGACCCAAGGAGCTGCCTCAGCAAAATCTCATTTTTGATGCTTCTGAGCATCACCAGCAACCACTCCAAGGAGCAAAAACGAGGTGTCTTTACACATAAGAGTTCAGAAAAGAAGCCAGGAATTATTTTTTTCCTTCCAGAGGAAGAATTCACCAAAAAAAGAAAAAAAAAATCCAGTAAAACACTGTTTTTTTCCCTTATTCTGAGCAAAGCCTCCCTTTGGTGCGAGCAGGAAGTCTTGCCACTTTGGATGGTGACAAGGGGCCCACCCTGGGGGTCTTTGGGAGGTGATGCCAATGGCAAAAGTTGGATTCTGTTTGATTTTGGCGTGGGGAAGAGGTTTGGAGCAGAGCTGAAGGTGGCTGCGTGGAGCCTGGCAAAAAAGCTACGTGAGAAATGAGTGTCACGATCAAGCGCTGCGCATTGGATGGATTATTAAGGTTCAAAATTAAAACATATACAATATTGCCGATGCCAAGAGCTGTCTAATCATAAATCAGCTCCCCCGACCCCTTCATAATCATGAGATTGCCCTAAAGAGCAGGAGATTTTACATAATAATAAATGGGAAAGGGTTTTTGCCTTTTTAATTGGCCTGCTGGTTTCCTGAGCCTGCAGTGGTTCCGTTCCAAAGTCGTCTTGCCCAGTGGAAGGATTTTATTTGGTTTGGGTGGGATTGGTTTGGTTTTGCTTTGTGAAATTGTTCTTTGGGGAAAAAAATAGACTGGGAAAAAAGAAAGAAAGAAAAAAAACAAGAAAAAGAAAAAAAGAAAAAGAAAGAAAAAAAAAAAAAAAGAAAAAAAAAAAAAGAAAAAAAAAAGAAAAAAGAAAAAAGGAAAAAGGAAAAAGAAAAAGCAGTCCCTTCTTTGGCAGCACAACGCAGAGGTGAGGAGCTGGAAGTCTCAGATCCCAGAGCTGATGGAGTGGGATGGGGTGGATTTAAATATGGGGAATCAGAGCTCTGAACTCAGGGTAAATCTCAAACAACTCTGCTGCCTTCATCGAGGCAGAAATCTGTGGATCTGAATCGCTCCAGCTGCCCCAAATCAGCGCAATATTCCTGATAAAGGCATGGAATTCTCACATTCCCCTTCCCTGTCCTCGTTCCCTGTGCTTCCCCTCTTGCTTTGGCTCGCTGGGGGTGGTTCCCCTGATCTGAGCCTCTCACGTCACTTTTTTTTCACAGCAGTCCCTTCTGTCCCCTCCTTGTGACATCAGCTTTGGGCTGTGACCCCTGGCTGCTCCTTGGGGACAACCCCTGAAATCCCTGCAGCCCTCTCCAGGCAGGAAGGAGCCTCCAAACACCTCCCACGTTCTCACCCGTGAGCTCTGCGCCCTCCTCTCCCTGCCCACGCTCCCCAGGCGCCTCTGGGTGCGCCGGTGCCACCCCTGTGTCACCACCCCTGTGTCACCACCCGTGTCACCACCCCTGTCACCCGCAGCTCCTCCCGGCCCCACGAGGATCAGCCCTGGAACTTTAGTCCTGGTGGGTTTTTACTCCCTCCCAGGTGGGGCTGAGCAGACAGGAAGGGAAGTGGAGAGTCCCAGCCTCGCTGCATTTCACAGGACAGTCCCCAGGCTGTGCTGGGCGCTCTCACTGTCCCCATTTCGGTGCAAAATCGAGGATTTTCCCACCCTCGCTGCGCTTCTGCAAGCGCAGCCACGCTCCTGCTCCACGTGATTCAGCTGCCCAGGAGGGTCTCAGCCTCATCACCCATTCCGTGGCGAAGTCACCGCCTCACCTCTCCCTAAATACCTCTCTCTGCAGGAAAACTTGGGGCTGGGGAAGAGCCAAGCGCCAAGAAACGGCATCAGCCTCTCCAAGATGATTTTATTGGGATCCTTGGGGATGTGCTGGGGCCCTGGGACCCCCCCCTGGGACCACAGTGACCCCCTGTCCTGGGCCCTGCCCTCCCAGGGGACGTGGTGGCCATGGGGCTCGTCAATCCCAGCTCCTGACTGCCCCATAAACCCCTGGGAAGAGAGGGAAAATGGAAATGACTCCTCTCCTTCACGGAGGTCTCGTGGCCTTAAAACTTAATAGTCTCTCAAATGCCGTAATGCAAGAGGGGACTTTTATGGACTCGACCAGGGATAATATTATTAAGGTGTGTTATTATATTAATTCCAATATTTCATGACATGGGGCGGGGGAGAGGGGGAAGGATAAAACCTTTCCCTGGGGAGCTCTGGGGTGGGTTATCCCTCCCCAGGGATGCTCAGAGTGGCCACAGAGGCTGATGGGGCAACACAAGGCCTGGCCAAGCTCAGTGGTTTTCCAGAGGGGACAGCAAATGTCCAGGATTTCCCTGTCCAGTCCCACGGGCAATCCCAGCCACCTCCATCCCCTCAGCTCCTTCTCTTCCCAGACAAGTGCCACACCATTGTTCCCTGGGCTAACCCCACCTCTTCCTCCTGCATTCCCTAGTTCCATTTTCCCTTCTTTTTCCCCTCTTTCTGCCTCTCTTCCCGGCCAAGCCCAAGCTCCTGCTGGGATTTTGGAGCCCAGCCACTGCCAGCTCTCACCGTGTGTGGGCAACCCCAAAACAACAGCGTGTAAATAAATCCCCCCGCCTCGTCTCGCACACATTTTCCCCATTACCTCCCCTAATACTGTCTTTCTTCCCTTCTTGAGTTCAATGTTGGTTTTTTGTCTCTCCCAAAACCCCTCCTCCTCCTCCTCCTCCCTGCAATTTATTCCAGCTGTGCAAACCTCGCCGCCGTGCCCGCTGCCGCACGGGCGGGATAGGTGAGGGCAGCGGGAGAAGCCCTCTAAGCCGCTGTGGATAATGGATCCACATGCGGGGCTTGGCGCCCGGCCCGGCCGGACTGCGCGGCTCCGGCGGGATCAGCCCGGCCCTTCCCGGGATCCGGGTGCCTCTGGGCTTTTCTGCACCTTCCCCTGCTCCGTTTGAGGCCAAAAGGGCGATGGGGGAAGCCCGCGGGGTCGCCGTGAGGAGCACATCCCGATATCCGCGATGCCGATCCTGACACCTCCTGGCAGTGCTTCCCGCTCTCGAAATCCACGGGAAGTGTGACGGGGCTGTTGGAACCCTGGAGGCACTGATCCTCAAGCGAGCGCCGTGTTTGACCTGAGGCCGTGGAACAGGCTCCCGAAATTGAGTGATAGCGCCGGTGCTGTGGGTGTGGAGTTTGAATAGAAGTGTGTGATTTCACGGGGTGGAAAACTTAGATTTAGGGGTTTGGTATACAAGGGGCAAGATGGAATATTTGGGGTGTTGGCTAAGTCGTTCTTCACTTTCATCTTCGTGGTTTTGGGTGTTTTCTCTTACTGAGTGAAAGGGTCTGCATCGTGGACCTTGGGCGCTCAATTATTGCTTCAAAAGTATAAATGATACAGGCGTCATCTCGTTATTGGGTAATTATCACTTGAAGGACCTTGGAAAGAGTTAGAGGCACCACCATTTCCTACCATGTTGGAGCTCACAACTCGTGAGGCTGCACTTCAGATAAGAATTTATAAACATCTGAACCCAAACACGAAAACTGCATCCCCTGCGTTAATCCCGGCTCTAACACGAAGAAAAGACGATAAGAATCCTCACAAGGGACCGTCCTCTCCATGGGATTCCATGGTGACTTGTCCCACTTCCCCTGTCCCATCCCACACCCCAGGCTCAAAGCCAGCACCTCATTTTCCTCTGAACACCTCTCTGCAGCAAAACCTGGGATTCACCTCCACGAGCTGGGGAAAGGCACCCAGGAGCCGTCACATCCCAGCCGGCTGCATTGAGCACCTCAGACCCAACGCTTTTGGATCCCTGGGCGGCTGCTGGAGACAAACCCAGAGTAAACCCCGTGCATTATTCCCGTCCCACGGCGCTGCCTTATCCACAACCCATCCTTGTGCCGAAGCATAAAGAGCTCAGAGCACCAAATCCTCCCATCTCGCTGTTGTTCTATTTCCTTTTTTCTTAATATTTTTTTTTTTATTATTTTTTAATAAACACGCATCCAGCCTTCTGCCAAACCCGGCAGGGCTGTGAGCTCGGGGCTCGGTGCGGAGGCAGAGCTCGGTGTGTCTGTCACCCGCGGTGACACCCAGGGGACAGCGGAGCCCCAGCCCTGGGATGGGGGGAAAGAGCCTCGCTAAACCCTTAAAGACCACTTGATTTAGCAGGCGGCTTTAGCTAAGCAGTGGCTCCTGCTGGGCTTTTTTCCTGGTTCCCTGTGTCTCAAATAGAGGAATTCCCATCGGGAATTCCCGTCAGAGAGCGGGGAAGTGGCGGAGAGAGGTGGACTCGCGGTTTTCAGGCGGGTTTGAGGCACAAGTGGACATTCTCGTTGCCCTTCGTGCCCTTTGTCGTCCTCAGGGCTCCTCGGGTCACATCTGTCTGACCACATGGCCTGGCGGGGTTTTAGGTGATGAGAGTCTCCATCTGCCACTTTCCCCACTTCCCACTTACCCCACCCCACCAGGCAGCTCCTCCTTGCCCAGCCTGTGTCACCACCACACCCGACCAGAGCAGGAAAATTCTGGAGGAGGCCACGTCCTGCTGGTGATGCCAGCTCGGCCTGGAGACCTGGAGAAATAAGCTCAGCTGAGAGTGCCCATCTAAAATCGATGTTCACTGGCTCTTCCACCTCCTAGAAAATCCAAATCCACCAAGTGCAGGCAGCATTCTGTGACCTCCACACAGCTCTGTCACCCTCAGAACACACTTAGCTCTGCCCAAAAACAAAAAGAAATTTAGGTCATCAATCAGCCCACACCCCCCAATCTTCTCCCTTGTCTC